>JAEQBH010000679.1:0-258651 GCA_016808115.1 Tetrastigma voinierianum | reverse complement strand
AAGGATCCATTGTGTGTTAAATCCTACTAAACAAAAACGAAAACAAACCAAAGTAAAATATAAAAGGAAAATAAAACAAGGACTACATGATATCAATATTAGTAAAAACACCAATCCCCAGCAACAACACCCAAAACTTGATAGGCTCGAAATATGCTATATAAAATTTTCGTGCCTATATGAGCAAGTGCACACGCCGCCAAAAGTGAATATAATGAAGTATGAGGATTGTCCCACGAGGATTAGGTTACTAATTACTGAAATTAGAATAGTCCTAGCTTTATTTGGATAAATACAAAGGTGAAGTTGAAATGGAAAACAAACTAAACTAAAGTCTCTAACATGCAAAGAGAAAATGTGATTACAAGAAAACCTAGGGTTTTGATTTTATCTAACAAATTCCCATGGAGATATTCGAAATGTTTCCAATGATGCCTAAATTATATATTAATAGCGGATTCTACCTAAGCACATGCTATTCTTTCTCAAGCAATAATAATCTACCCTTGGAAAATATTATATTGTATCTTTACCTTAAATCATTATATCCAAGGATGCATTAAGTAATTGAAGTCCAACAAGCCACATGTAACCCACAAATATCTCTATTCTATGGTGAAACATAACTTTCCATTCATGGTCTAACCTAATTATTGTTTCTCAACCTCAAATTAGGTCACAAATCATGTTAATGGTGCTCAATCATCAACAAGCATGAGTACTGAATAGAACATTCAATATATAAGAAAATCCGAACATCAAAGATTACAAATCAAAGTTAAACACCATGGCTCATTGTTTTAGACTAAGAATAAAACCCTAGAAAATGAGATTAGCTCATGGAGGGGAGAAATACAACCATAAGAAGTGGGGAAAAGTAGGAAAATAGGAGAATAAATAAACTAGATTTGGATTGAAGCCCTTATTCTCTTCCAATCTTCCGCTCCTTCTTCTTCAAAATCTTCTTCCCAAAGAGAGATTTTATCTTAGGGTGTTTCCATCCAAGGGAACCTCCCTTTATGCCTTCACAAACTCTCCTTGGAAAAAGCCATCATTTCTTTCTCTTATAAAGCCAAAACCAAGAGCGAGAGAAGATGGGCTTCTGCAAAACATGGGGACCAACATCCATGTTATAGCTTGATGGATCTACTCTACGGCTTGGAGAAATAGGGAGCTATTGGAAAAGAAGCTGCCAAACCACGCTAAAGTGTGATCATCCACGCTACAGTGTGAGTGGACTCACTCTAAAGGGTGAGAGCACTCACGCTAAAGTGTGAGAGCACTCATACTATAGCCTGAATGTTCTCACACTAAAGCACCAGGGCACTCATGCTTATTTCGAAATTCGTCGTTTTACGTCTCCTTTATTTCCCGAGGTCAGAAATCTGCCCATCCGCACCTCGAATCGCGTGGCGATCTTGGTGTCTACGGAAAGCCCTTGGAGTTTAGAATCTGTCCATGCTAATGAGGGAGACATAGAAGGACATCATGTAGGCAAAAGGATCACATGTTTTCTACGATTGCATGATGACTTTGCCGATTTTTCTTCGATTTTGCTCATTTTCGCTCAATGATTAGCCTAATCATGAAATTGAGAAAAAATAGCATTATGACACTTATTTATCTCGTAAAACTACTAAAACCTAAGAAAAACATGGGGTTAAAATGAGTATTTAAGATACTCACCATTATGGTCAATTATTGTCAATATATATATGTTATAACTGTAGAAGCATTGATGGAAAACAATATGAATTCAAGAACACAAAGATAAAGAAATCATCATAAAGGTTTTAACATGGTTCAACACATTATGCCTACATCCACGGATGAGGAGAAATATTTCCACTATTCTTGAAAACACATAGAACAAGTTTGGAGTATCAAAGTATTATGACAACTAAGAAAAATCAAAAAATCATAAAACCCTAGGATGCCCATAATATTGAGAAAATACATCACAAAAACTCACAATCCCTAAAGCCCTTACATATGTACACACACCGAATCTCTCTCATAACTTTTTCCCCTCGTGACCTAGAATATTTATAGGAATATTCCTAAAAGTTTTCCTTATTCTATAAAGAAACCTAATATTACAATAATATAACAAATAGGAAATATCCTATAAAATATTATTTACAAATAAATAAATTAATATAAATTAGGAATTTGAGACATTTGAGACATTATTTTATATATATATATATATATATATATATATATATAGATATATATATATATATATATATATATATATATATATATACTTTGTTGAAAGCAATTTGCTGCTAAACTTTATAGTATTTGTTTTTTTTTTTTCATGACTTATTACTGGAATTTTTGAATTTTTTTTGAGCAAACAAAAGCCGATTTTCAAAACTTCTAAAAAAAGTATGAAAAATCATACTTATTATCTAATTAAGAACCTGCTTGGTTCGATGATAGCTGATAGTTGGGCATTGGTAGCCGATAGCTTATTGTACCATTACTTGGTAAAGCAATGATTGAATGTTGATTTACGATATAAACATAATAGAATGATATAAAAAAATAACGCACATATGTATAGAAAAACCAAAAAATTTTAATTTAAAAAAGGACAAACGCTAATTTAGGTTCTAAGTTTTATTTGTAGTGATTGATTTTCTTTTTAAAGAAATTTCAAGTGATTGATTAAGTTTATATATTTTGAATATAGTTTATAAAATGTATATATATATATATATATATACTTTGTTGAAAGCAATTTGTTTTCAAACTTTATAGTATTTGTTTTTTTTTTTCATGACTTATTACTGGAATTTTTGAATTTTTTTTGGTTAAACAAAAAAAGCCAGATTTTCAAACTCTTAAAAAAAAAGTATGAAAAAATCATACTTATTATCTAATTAAGAACATGTTTGGTTCAGATGATAGTTGATAGCTAGTATTGGTAGCTGATAGCTTATTGTAAATTACTACTTGGTAAAGTAGTTGATTGAATGTTGATTTACGTATATAAACATAATAGAATGATATAAAAATAACGCACATATGTAGAAAAAAAAACCAAAAATTTTAATTTAAAAAAAAAGGACAAACGTTACCTTAGGTTCTAAGTTTTATTTGTAGTGATTGATTTTCTTTTTAAAGAAATTTCAAGTGATTGATTAAGTTTATATATTTTGAATATAGTTTATAAAATGTAGTAGATAATATCTTTTTTTTTTTACAAATATACCATTAACCCTTAATAAATGAATAATTTATAGCCACATTATTTGCAATGAAATAGTAAAGAATATTTATTACATGAATAAATATTTAGACATGATATTTACATGAATATCGAATTTATTAAAATAATATTTATTTTATTTCATCCATCCATATAAAATACTAAAAAAATATATTTATGATAAAATAAAAATACTTGCATTAGGATTTTAATTAATAATAAAATTAATAAATTTTAATTACCATAATAAAACCTAAAATATCTCATAATCTTTAATATTCCTTAAATTCAAAAGTTAAATAAAAATTATCATGATAAAGGATTTTTTTTTTTAAATAAAATCGGGTGAAGATTATGTAAAATTTACATTTATTGTTTAATAAGTAATGAGAGTTCCTTCATCTTTTCTTTCTTGAGACACCCCACCGCCTCCTATTATCTCTTTCAAATTTCCTTATTCATTCGAAATGAGGGGTGATTTTATTGGTTTGAAATCACTCATTCCATCGTTCATCCTTAGACTTGAGTTTTTTTTCTTAATAAAGTGGTTTCTTCCATACCGATATGGGTTTTCCTTTGTTTTCCTTTGTTTTTTTGTGGTTGTTTTTGGCTTAATTTGTCAGGTGTGTTTTATCGACTTGTTGTGATGGTCAGTTTTCGTGAGTTTTTACTGGCATTTCGGGATTATTAAGTTTCGACCGACAGAGTCATCATAACAAATCTTGTTTCGTTAATGTTGCAAATCTAGAATCTTATGTATTCTAGCATCTTCGACAATTAAATGTGTGCCTTAAGCCATTTCTTTTGCAATAACTTAGATGTTTGTGTCATCCTCTAAAGGTTTTAGCATTGATTATGTGTTTCTTTGAATGTATTACTTCAAACTAATCAATAAATTTATCTATTTAAAAAAAATAAAGTAATGAGAGTCATTAACTATTTAAAATTGTGAAACCCCGAGAAAATCTAATTTTCTGGAAAATGGCAAAATGATAATTTCGGTCAAAATCCGGAATTTTTTTAGATCTCGGATGATGAAACAGACTTCACCGTTGGAATCTTCTCGCGAAATCTAGTTACCACGTCGAATTTCGTCGAATTCCGAGACAGTCAAAATTTGCACGTTTTTCGAGGCAACGAGCGTAATGCAGGACACTTGACACTTTTTGAGTGGCTCACAGTGTGCCACGTGTCAGGTGTAGAATCAATCAACTTGAGCTCAAGTGTGGGGCCCATGGATGACATGTGGCATCTCCTAATTGGATAGAAATCCAAAGTGTGTGTGGATTTAGCTGATTTAATCCTCTCAAACAATTAGAACTTGACATTGCGGGCAAGCGAGGGACAAAGGGGAGAGCTTTCTCCATTTTTCTGATCCGGCAAAGGGAGTATGGGAGAGCATATTTTTTCAAAATCTGAGGCTTGCAGAGAGAAAGTCGCAACTTTCTAGATTTCCCTCGCTTAGATCATTTCGTCATGCCTTCACCAAGAAGCAAAGTTGTTCTATTTACCAAGGCTACAAGCAGCACCGGTTTTGGGGAGTTTTGATAACCCAAGAGGTGGGGTCTTATTCTAATTTCTGCTATTTTCTGCTTTAAGAGCTGAAACATCTGGGGGCGTGCCAGGTCGCACGGCCATTCCGTCAATCCCAAAACTTGGGACTTAATTGTTGGAATTTTTGGGACCCGTTTTGGGCAATCCCGAGACTGATTACAGACTGTTATTTGTCTATGTGTTATAATTTATGCAATAAATTATGGTTTAGGTGTCAAGGGGCCCTGATTTATGGATTTAGGGTTCACAAAGTAGAACCGATGTTAGAGGGCTGCCCACTGATAGCCTCACTACTCACTTGGGACCGTTAAAAATGTCCCGCGCTGTTGGACGAAACACGTCCATGTATGATTTTCATAAAATGAATGCCTTGAATTGTGTGGAAAATGAGATGTTAATGCAAGCTAATTAATGTGTTAACATGATGCTTGAATTATATGAAATATAATTTGTGTGAGAGCCATCGGGAATTAAATTGATTGTCGATAGCCCATGAGAGCTAATTTTGATGTTATTGATATGAATAAATGACATGTGATTAGTATGTGTATTTGTTAATATATGCATGATTGGGATATATTAACATGAGTTGTTTGGAAATGGCATAATGCATTTCATATGCACCGGGGCAACCTAGAAAATTAGGTGTAAGTGCATGGCATGAAAGAAAAGAAAAAAAAAAGGAAAATGGTTGTGAAAGGAATTTCAAGGGAAGATTTTCCCCGAAGAATCAGTTGAGAGTCATCTACCGCTTCATCTCTGAGACCGACTCCATGATCAAGCTGGGAAAAATTACCCGAAGAATTTGCCTCGGCGGTAGGGGTCCAATATATTTGTCGAAACTCTAGAGCACGCCGAGAACAAAACCTTTGTTTTGAAAATGATGTTTTTTTTCTCGCATTTGGCTTAGGCATGCGTGAGGGAGTCAGTGAGGGCTCGAGAAGTGGGAGAGGGCGAGTCGCATTCTCATCCATATCATGTAGACATTCAAGTAGGATCATGTATTTGCTTGAATGTGTTTATGTTGAATCATTGCATGTGCACTTAGGTGGGGAGTAACCCATGTAGGATAATTTAACTACTGGGCATTGCTCACCCTGTCGAGGAACATTATTTCAGGTACAGGGAGTGTTGGGGAAGACGACGCTCATTAGAGGCCGCTTTTGAAAAGAAAGCCGAATTTTGGCTTTGACATGTATTTTGTAAAACATGTATTAGAACTCTAAATTTTAATATATGTTTTGTATTAGAGTGATGTAGAACTCTTGAAACTATTGCAATATAGTTTGATGTATTTTGATGAGTATGATGTGTAGGCCATTTTTACTTATGTATGGGTCTCTTGATATGAGACAAAGGTATTCCGCGGGTTGATGGGTGGTCAACGGGACACCCCGGGATTTGGGGTGTCACAAAAATAATTCAAATATGGCTTCTTTAATTTTTTCAAGACAACAATGAACTATCTTTTACATACATATGGAGAGAATGATAACAAAGAGAATTTTGACATTTTTATAAGAGCATTTGAGAAAAAGCTACTATCTTTAGCTTTTCCTATTGTAGTTGTTTAACTCTAATCGTACTCAAAGGTAAATGATTATAAGTCTTTATCGCCAGCCATTACAATCCACTGATGGTGAATCAGCCACCGGCTCCCCCAATCAACTCAACCAAACATGGCCTAAAACTCTCATGATTCAAGTATCAAGATAAATAAATAAAAATACAACTATTTTTAAATTTCTATTTAAATTTTTATTTTCTAAAAATTTGGGTAATGAGGATAATTTTTTCTCATTGTATTTATTTTTATGTCTACAAGGTTTCACAACCTCTCGAA
This sequence comes from Tetrastigma voinierianum, assembly GCA_016808115.1. Lineage (NCBI taxonomy): Eukaryota > Viridiplantae > Streptophyta > Magnoliopsida > Vitales > Vitaceae > Tetrastigma > Tetrastigma voinierianum. The sequence continues at coordinate 252,034 of JAEQBH010000679.1, read as the reverse complement.
TCCGAATTTTCCATAATCAAGCCTTAATTCCCAATATTTGTTGTGGAAGCTCATGCATCATACTATGAAGATTAGACATTTTGTTAAAATTCGTAGCTTTTATGGGTTTATTTATTTTTAATAAGTTAGTATTTGAATTAAAATAAATAATCAAACTCAATGATTTAACATAAAGTTGGCTATGATATCATGACATCGCTTGTTGGGAAATTAATGGTCCCATTCATCTCCACATTGGTTACTTATGCCGTGCCTGACACGTTTATTTTTCAAAAATTCCTCTCCACCTTTATTTTTAAAAAATTCCTCTCCAAGCCACTGTCTACTCTCTTAGCCTTTCGTTCACCAGTGGTCGTGGTACTCCTCGTTTCATTTCTTCTCATTCATTCAAGTACAAATAGACATTGTCTGATATACAAATCTAAAACCATTTTTCATTCAATTACTATTACTCCAATTAATGATGATGGAACTTTTGACTACACTACACCCAAGGTTCAAAATATCGGCTTCGATGAATATATCGGTACTTGGATTTTACAGATATATCGGTGGATATTTTTACATGAATATTGATATATCGAAAATTAACAAAAATACTTTGAAATTCATGGAAATACTTTGTAAAAGTGTTAAAATGACATTAATAATCAAATATACACATTGATATTACATTTCAATGGTCTTTCAAAGTGAAAATGAAGATTAATGTGGCTCCATTGCAACATTTGACGAAGGGATCCCATCTTGGTGAAGACAAGACTCATACTAAGACATAGTGTTCCGATAATATTGATTATAGGATCGAACATGCCATGCATAAATGTCTTGACTTGTACCCACAACCTCTCCATGGATAGGAAATTCGGGGTTCACCCACATGCTCGTTTGAAAACCTTGTTGCATTTGATATGGAATTTAGAATGGCCTTTGTGAATCATGAGGATAGTTAATCATTCCATATTCACTAATGGAACCTGAAGGATGTGAAGAAGGCTGACTATAACTCATTGTGTAAGGAGGAAAAACGTTGGCATCATTGGATGAATCACTGTATTGAGTGCCAATGCTCATGGACTCAAAACTAACCAAAAACGAATCCTCATTGTGTTGTGTCATCCTTTGTTGTCGACCTCTATATAGATTTCTAATGGCTCCAATACCTAGACCAAATCTCTTAGACCCGTGGTCTTTATCCAGTGTAGCATGTGTGAAATCATTTTCACTAGTGAATGGACTCGATGGATATTCACTTTGTTGTCGATCTGCATTATCCCCACCATCATTTCCATTATCACTACCATCGTTGGTCCCCTTTCCTCTTGAGCCATCATAGCCTACAATAGAAGTACCAGCAAAACTAAGTCTAGTACTATGTTCAACACTTGAATCAAAAGAGGGTCGAAGTGACAACGGGTTGAAATGAGTCTCTAGTGTCTTGACTGAAACTTTCACTATGAACTTCTTCAAATAAAACCCACTCAACATCAACACCTGCTTCTCGAACATGTGCAACAATTCGTGGATCAGGATTTTCATTTTCATAATATAAATGGAGAGGTCTAACCCATCGTGAATAATTGATTATCCTTCTTCACCAAACTCGGGCCGAATCTGTCGAGTAAATCAAGGTAATCCTTTCAAGAACTTCCGGTCTATGCTTGCATATCTCGTATCTTTAGTTTGACGTTAGAAAAAAAAAATAAAAACAAATTGTTGGAGTCGAGGGTAAGCTAGTCGATTTCTTTGTTTTGTATGGATAAAAAGCAAATGTCTTCCAATTTCTTTACATGCTCACATGATGTAGTTCGGGAAAGAACTCAAGGGCTAAATTTAACGTGGATGGTCATACATAACCACTATCAACTGATAACAATGATTATTATCTGAATCTAATATACATATAATGATCATTTTAAACTTTTTATCGAGAAATAATGTCGCAAATCAATTATTGGTATCTTTGATATATTTATACTGATCATTTATCCCCTCTATTGGCATCTTGAAACATTATAAGCAATGAATTCAAAATGAACTTGTCAAACAAATATATGTGTATGTGTAACCAAATAAATTGAATCAATTAATTAAAAATATAGTCTATTGAGGTACCTCATTTCCAATATTACCAAGGCCCACACAAGAGAAGATACTCTTCCACACTCTGGGCGAACAACTTCGATTAGCTCAGTGGTCGGCGACTAACTCCAACTCTCTATATTGAAATCTTGGATTAAGATAACATCCTACAAAAAGTGATTTAGAATTAGTATGTGATAAAAAGGAAAATATGCATTAAAAGTGATTATGATATTGCTTAGTTACTCGCGCATGAAGAGAGTGGCTCGAGGGAAGTTTTATCCCAACCATCTACGATGATTTTTTTATCCAATTCCCAACTTTGAGTTCAGGTAAATTTTACTTCATTACCGACTAACTTCATACACAAATGGCATTGTTGGGACGATTTCGAATCAACAATGCGAAGAACTCCGTATATAAGGCTCATGTGATTACACAGTTAAAGACCTTCTCCCAATATGCATGATTAAACATGAGGCCTTCAACCTCAAGTCCAAGGATCGTCCGACTAAGCTCGTGAGAAGCTCATTCATCACTAATAAAGATCTTCTTCAAATCAACCCTCTTTTTTAGAAAACTTTCTAGGGTGATGTAATTTGTCGCAAATCTTGTTTCCCTTGGACGTACAATATTTCCACCATAAACCTTCTCATTTTTGCAATCAACCAACCATGATTGTAGGTGAAATTGGTGATCTTCGGCATTGGTAATCAAGTCCAAAACACTTTCTTTTACCAATATCTTTCAAACATCAGGTCGATGCAATGTGCTGCACATGGAGTCCAATATAAATTGTACTTCCTCATTAACAATTTCCCAGTCTTCACAAATGTTGATCCATTATCTGTAACAATTTACACAACATTTGACTCACCAACTTCCTTTATCATGTCCTTCAACAAACCATAAATGTATTTGTTGTCTTTGATATTATTTGATGCATCAACATACTTAAGAAAAATTGTAATTCCTTTTACAATATACCATGAAATTAATGATGCTTAATTTCATGACCGACCCATCCATCACACATAATCAACAGGCACCCATAGGTCTTCCATTTCTCCCTTTAGAGATTCACATAATCTTCCATGTCTTTATACTCCATATCCAAATATTTGTTTTTGATTTCATATGGAGATGGTGGCTCTATTCCTATGCCTACAAGTTAAAGTAAATAATTATATGGTTTGCAACTATAATATAAGATAATAATGTTAATGGAAATTGAAAACTGATTTTCACATACCAGCTTGTTGTGCACCAACAATCATGTTTTTGAAGTGGTGAGAGTCAGCTTTGTGAGGCGCAACACTCTCATATATGAAGAATTTACTGATTAATCGGCTCATCGTTTCTTTGATTGCACCTCCTTTAAAAAGAATTTTAATACTCTTTTGTCTTGCTGCCAAAGATTTGTATAATGATGGAGGAAGAGGTGATGATGGATCCGATTGTCTCACACTTTGAGATATTTGCATGCACTTTATTGGATTAGTTGGATGTGATTGTGAAGGCTCTATTGCAATTATATATATTAGAAATGTTTGTAAATTTGTTTATACTATAAAAATGAATTTAAGTAAAAATATTTACCAAATTTTCTTGTTGCCTCTCATAAACCCTTCTTCTTGTTGTTGATTTCATTCATTAGCTTTGGATGCACTACATGTTGCTCGATAGCCAGCTCACTCGTCAGGGTTCATGTCAGCCGGATACATATAGACATTATCCTCCTCCTCCTCCTCCTCATCCTCATCATCATCATCATCATCATCATCATCATCAACAACAACAACGAGATGTCTATGGCTACCACCCATTGTGCCTCGCAGTTTAGCTCGAATTTCTTCAATATTTTCAACTTGTTTTGCTTTGGCTTTATTCCTTTCAACCAAAGATGTTTCATTTCTTTTTTCACTTTGGGAGGCACATTAGACATTTTGCTATTTGAGGGATTTAATGCGATAAAGTGAAATTTAAACCAAGTAATTCCACAACTTAATCACCATACCACAAAAATTGCATACTATGCCTTTTTTTTCCCTTTAATAGGTGTACAATATTTCCAAGCAGGATAATGACCTCCAATAGTGCTTCCACTAACTATCAATCCTTTAAACTTCAATAATTTTAATCAATTTATATTCAAATCAAATTTAAATATAAAGTTACATTAATTATCATAAGTGAAAGAAAATGTGTTTTTATATTAATTAACAATTTATTATATTTCATAATCTAAATCTAAAGTTATATTAAATATCTAAATATACATAATATATGTTCATATTTCATACATTAATTAAAAAAAATTTATATTTCATATTCATAATCTCAATTTAAATATAAAGTTACATTAATTATCATAAGTTAAAGAAAATGTGTTTTTTAAGACACTAACAATTTATTATATTTCATAATCTAAATCTAAAGTTATATTAAATATCTAAATATACATAATATATGTTCATATTTCATACATTAATTAAAAAAAAATTTATATTTCATATTCATACCTCAATCTAAATATAAAGTTACATTACTCACAAGTTAAAGAAAATGTAAGCTTTACATTAATTACCAAATATTATTTCATATTCATAATCATAATTTAAATATAAAGTTATATTAAATATCTAAATATACATAATATATGTTCATATTTCATACATTAATTAACAATATTTTATATATTTTATATTCATAATTCAATTTCTTAACTATAAAGTTACATTAATTATCATAAGTTAAAGAAAATGTGTTTCTACATTAATTAACAATTTATTATATTTCATATTCATAATCATAATTTAAATCTAAAGTTATATTAAATATCTAGATATACATAATATATGTGCATATTTCATAAATTAATTAACAAATTTTTATATTTCATATTCATAATCTCAATCTAAATATAAAGTTACATTAATTATCATAAGTTAAAGAAAATGTGTTTTTACATTAATTAACAATTTATTATATTTCATATTCAAAATCCTAATCTAAATCTAAAGTTATATTAAATATCTAAATATAAATAATATATGTTCATATTTCATACATTAATTAACTAATTTTTTATTTCATATTCATAATCTCAATCTAAATATAAAATTACATTAATTATCATATGTTAAAGAAAATGTGTTTTTACATTAATTAACAATTTATTATATTTCATATTCATAATCATAAACTAAGTCTAAAGTTATATTAAATATCTAAATATACATAATATATATTCATATTTCATACGTTAATTAACAAATTTTTATATTTCATATCTATACTCCCACCTAAATATAAAGTTACATTAAATATTATAACTTAAAGAAAATGTGTTTTTACATTAATTAACAATTTATTATATTTCATATTCATAATCACAATCTAAATTTAAAGTTATTTTAAATATCTAAATATACATAATATATGTTCATATTTCATACATTAATTAATAAATTTTTATATTTCATATTCATAATCTCAATTCAGCCATAAGTTACATTAATTATCATAAGTTAAAGAAAATGTGTTTTTACATTAGTTAACAAATTTTTATATTTCATATTCATAATCATAATCTAAATATGTTATATTAAATATCTAAATATACATAATATATGTTCATATTTCTACATTATAACAAATGTCTATATTTCATATGCATAATCTCAATCTAAATATAAAGTTATATTAATTATCATATGTTAAAGAAAATGTGTTTTTACATTATTTAACAATAAATACATACATAGTATGTTCATATTTCATATTCAATCTTAAATTAATTACTAAATTGAACAAATGTAAAAAAAAAATTAATTAACATGGAATATGAATTTGGTCAAATACCCTTTAAAAATGAATTTTAGCCGTTGGATTTGATTTTGGATCAAATATGACCGTTGGATCTTGATCTAGCCGTTAGAAATCAATTTTGGCCGTTAGATCAAGCCAAATATTCATAATCCACCATCAGATAAAAAATATAATCGTTGGAACCAAAGGGAATTGCCAAATTGAATCTCGCCATCGATCAACACAGATTCACGGCCGCCGATCCGTTAGCTAGCCGTTGGAGGTTTTGAAAAAACAAGACGAAATATCAGCCTTCTATGTATCTTCATAATCTCAGTCGTTGGATCATCAATGATATATCCCCGATATATCGGCGATATAAAGCCTATTTTTACCGATATTGTAAAACGCGGGAAAATTCTAATTTTCTGAAAAATTGTAAAATGGTAATTTCGGTCAAAATATGAAAATTTTCTAGATCTCTGATGATGAAACGGACTTCACCATTGGAATCTTCTTACGAAATCTAAATAACACGTAGGGACCACAAATCTCTCGGTATTAACCGAAATTTCACGCTTTTCAAGATACCTGTGTTCCGTGTCAGAACTATTGCGAGAGACATGTGATGTGACAAAATTCACCTACTACATGTACCCATGTGACACATGTTGCATGATTAGTGAGATGATGGAAATGAATGGCTTAGATTAAGCCATGTGTAAAAAATCCAAACTAAATGACAAAATAGGGATTAATTGAAAAGAGTAAGTGAATAAGACAAAAGAAGAATAGTCTTCTTCTTCCCCAATTAGAAAAAAAAACATGTAATAGGTGTGAGATCCAGATTTTAGAGAGAGAAGGAGTGACTTCTCTTGGGATTTCCCGTTGTTCGGACCGTCGGTTCTCATCGGGCCAAGAAGCAAAGTCGATCTACGCTGCATGGGCTACGTGTGGGCACCAATTTTGAAGCTGAGTTCGACAACCCAAGAGCAGAGGACATTTTTCCTTCGTTTATTTTGGCTAAGAGTCATTTTAATGGATGGAGATTTGTTGAGGCTGGGATGGCCATGTTTTTGGTCTCAAAGGAACCGAGCGAGAAAACCCTGTTTAGGGGCCGTGAATGCGCTTCTAATTCTAGGTTTCACTATTCACATGATATGTTATGTGATTTGTGTTTGGCTGGTGATTCAAAATGAATTGCTTGGATTGTTATTAGCCAATGTGAGCTAATTTTGGTGTTATTGATTGTGAATTGAATAACATGAATTGTGTGAATTAATGTTGTTAATATATACATGTAAAATATATTAGCATGGATATTTTGGAAATGGTATAATACATTCCATATGCACCGGAGCACCCTAGATGGTAGGTATGAGTGCATGACATAAAGGAAAATAAAATAAAAGTGAAAACGACAGGAAAGGAATTTCACAAAGACATTTTCCGAAGAATTGCCTTGAGAGCTGCACAGCTCCATCTCAGGCTCAACTCACGACTGCTGAGAATTACCCAAAGAATTTGCCTCGAAGGGTAGTCCAATATATTTAATCGAAACTCTAGAGGTTTTCAAGAAACAAAATCTTTGTTTTAAAACCGTATTTTTGCTCGCATTTTGGCTGAGTGCAGGAGTCGGTGAGAACTCGAGACATGAGATTCGGCATGTAGACATTCAAGTAAGATCATGTATTTGCTTGATTGTGATCGTTTGCCATGACATGTGCACTTAGGTGGGAAGTAACCCATGTAGGAAATTATCACTACTGGGCATTGCTCACTGCGAGGACTCATTATTTAGGCACAAGGAGTGTGGCAAGAGGATCTACTTTCACTAGAGGCCACGTTTTAGAAGAAAGTGCATATGTGGCTTTGGTATTCATTTTGTATAAATATGTATTAAAACTCTTAAATTTTGATATATAGTTTTGGTAAAGAGTAATGTATTAACTCTGAACTATGGCAATATAGTTGGTATGATTTTGGTGAGTATTGATACTAGCCCATGGCCACTTTACCATGTATGGGTCTCATGACATGAGACACAGTTATTTCGCGGCCACGGGTCGCCAACGACCTGGATTCGTGGCACAAATTTGGTATCGAGCTAAGGTAAATACTACCTGTATTCTTGCATGAGAGTTTAGTAAATGAAAAACTAGGCTTGAGATCGGTTTAGGCCTTAGTCATTAGTGTGAGAGCACCACAACTGTGTGGCTCGATGTTAAAAAGTTTTCGTGGGTATGTGATTACCTACGCTTGCGATTGATTAGAACACGCATTTATTTCTATGCTTTACGGTGATCGTGTGTACTAACATGAATTTATGAGATTTGTGTGCTTGGCGAATAGCACATAGGAAAACCCATTGAAGAAATTTTTTCAGGTTTTACAAAGGTAAAACTTTAATGAATAAATATAAATAAAATAAATTCTAATAACTTATTCGTCTTGAATGAAAATGAAAACAATATATATTTTTTGTGGTCTTCCAGTCAGGAACAAACAGAAAAAAACATGGAGGAAAAAATTGCAGAAGAGGCAGAGCCGGAATGGCCACGCCTGATTCAAGCCTAAGTCACGATACAATGGATTAGAACAGACATAGTGGCGCCAAGGCAGCAGGGGCCACGACATGGGCCAAGAGGCCCTTCGACAAAATTTCACGACATGGCAAAGATAGGCCACTACATGACCGTCACGGTAAGGGCTCGCAAGGCAGCTGGCCTAGTTGCGGTGAGTCACGATACAAATTTTGTATCGCACAGACCTTCGTCGAGAGCAAGGCGCGACATCGCTGACAACACGGCAAGGTGCATAAGCCGCGACCTGCCGACGACACGCAAAGGTGCTCGTTATGGCTAATTTCGCGCCAGGCGCGACTTCAACATGTGGCGCGCACACGCGACATGGGCCTCGGCGTCACGATACAATTTTGTATCGCGACAGGGAGGCAGCGATACTGCAGGAGGTGACCTGCGACACGGCGCCCAAGCGCCACGATACAGCTCTCTACGTGCCACGACACTGGCGCCCGCCGGCCCGGCACAAGGGCGCACAGCCCAGCCATGGTGTGTGCACTTCATGCAATCAACCCAGCTTTGGGCCCCAGACACCGCAGAGTCACTGTTTGAATCATTGTTCATGAACACTATTCATGAGCACTGTTCACGAGGTTTTCAAAAATATATATATATATATATATATATAAATAAAATAAAATTTTATTAGTTTAATATGATTTAATATATGAATTGTCTTGCATTACCTATGAATGCATGTAATATAGTGTATAAAAAATTTTCTAGATACGAATAGTGTCTCGAGGTCAGGTTTACACCCTTAGATGATACGTGATTAAACTTAACTTTCCATTTGACATGTGTAAATGGCTAGTCGGGGGCGAGGACGCAGAGGTCGCCCGACCAGGCAATCGGTCACACCACCTTAGCTCACCGCCAGGCCTCGGCAAGGCCAGTGGATCGCGATTCGCCACCGGCCGCACAAGCATGTGCAATAGTGAGCCAGGGCAGGTCAAACGACCTCCAGCGTTTAGAAGCACATCATCCTCCAATGGTCATAGAGGGAGGAGTAGATGACATACGAGGCATCCAAAGTATGGGTGCTGGTACTAAGAGGAAGGAAGATTCATCTTCTTCCAACTCGGGAAAGAAGCAGAAGACTTCTGTTTCACAAGGATATCCAGGACAAGGCTAAGGTTATCAGGACAAAAGCCGACGGGCGCTAGTCAGCAGGCAGATGATATGTTATTTTCGCCACGCCAAAGGGTAACATGCAAATGGATATCACTTAGTCACCACTTAGGTAGGGAATCCCAAGCGTTATGGGAAACCCGGCCCAATCGTCTGGGACGAGTCAAGGTCAGCTACCCGATGTAGATGGTGCTTCCATCACGCTAATCGCACATGAAGAGGAGTGCCCCAGAGACAGGGATCCTGTGGTTTTGGGACAACATAGTCCCGGGGCCAAGGTGACAGAGAGGATACAATATATTCTACACCCCCAAGACAGCCGTAGGAGCCAAGATCACCCTGTGAGCTGGCACCTGCACCTCCCGCTACATGTGCAAGCAGAGGCCAAACTATGGGCCGAGGTAAAGGACGAGGCCCACAGGCAAGGACATCAAGAGTTCGGCGGGGCGGTCTACGCATCACATCACCTGGCCGAGTCAGCAGATCGCTTGTTATAAGGTAATGCTTGCTATCTCGCCCATGGGCAAGAGTGTTATTTGATTTCTACTGCTTCATTCATTCTATCACGCATCAGCCAGGATAGAAGGCTTAGAGATTGAGGCCTTGGAGGAGCCCTTGAATGTGAGTTCTCCCCTAGGGATTAGGGCGAGGATAGGGATGATATGTCGTGGTTGGGAGTTAGAGATCTCAAGGATTCTACTCATTGTTGACCTGAGGGTCATGGACATGTCAGAGTTTGATGTCATCCTTGGGATGGATCAGCCGACGCCATGGGTTATCATCGATCAGGAGCGCAGCGGGTTACCGCCTCACACACGTGACTCCGCACTGCGGTTGTAGCCTGCTGGGACAAGCATGATCTTTGCCCCGCATCCGCACGAGTCCAGTGTCAAGGACAATGGGCGGGCTCATAGTGTTTTACCCTAGAAGACGAGGTGAGGTCGAACTTCTAGATCTTACCCCGAGTAGCCCACAGTATGAGGATGTTTTTCGCATGAAGCACGGATTGCCCGCAAAGGGTTGTAGACTTCGTATCGAAGTTACACCTCGGTATTTCACCCATCTCTATGACTCAAGATAGATGGCACCAGCTGAAGCCGCAGAACTCGCAGTCCAGCCAGAGTTACCGACAAGAGGTTCATTAGACCGAGAACTTCACCATGGGGTGCCCCGTTTCTATTTGTGAAGAAGAAAGACAAGACCCTTCGACTATGCATTGACTACCGACAGTCGAACAGGGTTACGATCAAGAATCGCACCCACTGGGCCGGCGCGATCACGATTTGTTCGACCACTGGTGAGGCGCGAGTTCACTCTAAGATAGACCTCGATTAAGTTACCATCACCGAGGGTTAGGAGACAGACATCCCTAAGACAACGCTCGTGACGCTGCTATGGGCACTTTGAGTTTACTACGATGCCCTTGATCGGGACACGCGCCTAAAGGGCATTCATAGACCTCATGATGTGGTATTCCAACCCTATCTGCATCAGTTTGTCGTAGTCTTGTGGATGACGCTTTGACCTACTCCTGCCGCAGAGGGAGGATGAGGATCACTTGAGGATTGTTTTACAGTTGCTGAGAGACCATCAGCTGTATGCCAAGTTCAGTAAGTGCGAGTTTTGGCTTACTGAGGTGAGGTTTTTGGGACACGTGGTGTCAACATCAGGCGTGTCAATGGATCTAGAGAAGGTCGAGGCCGTGATGAGTTGGGGGAGGCTGAAGCCGCCCTTCGAGATAATGAAGTTTCTAGGATTGGCTTCGGGTACTACAAGAGATTCATCGGTGATTTCTCCGATTAGCAAAAGACCTATGACGAGATTGACCCGGAAGGAGGTCAAGTTTGATTGGGATTACCGATGCGAGGAGGCATTCTAGGATTTGAGGAGGAGGCTTACTTCAGCTCCTATCTTGATAGTCCCGGACAGGGGACAGGGGTACACAGTGTATTGTGATGCCTCGAGGGCCGGACTAGGATGTGTTTTGATGCAGTCTGGGAGGGTAGTAGCTTATGGTTCCCTTCAATTGAAAAATCACGAGCAAAATTACCCCACACACGACATGGAGTTGGCGGCCGTAGTCTTCGCCTTGAAGATTTGGCGCCACTATTTATATGGCGAACAGTTCGAGGTGTACTCAGACCATAAAAGTCTGAAGTATATTTTCACGCAGTTGGGACTCAACAGAGGCAACACAAGTGATGGAGTCTTAGAGGATTATGACTTCACTTTGCATTACCACGCCGGTGGCAAATGGGTGCTGATGCACTCGGGCCGAAGTCATGGGAGCATTATTAGTAGCTTCCTCGAAATGGCGATGCTCGCACTACGGACAAGCCAGCTACAAAGATAGCCGGTAACGTGTGATTAGGTATCAGCTGGGGGAGTTTAGTAGCTACATCGTCGCTGAAAGGTGAGTGATCGAGTCCTAGGGACAGATGAGATAGTGTCCATCAAGGACCTACACAGTAATGTGTGACTAGGGTCGACCGTCCACACAGATGGTAGTCTTCGGTATAGAGGACGGGTAGTGGTTGATTTGCATGCAAAGTAGGTGTATAGGAATCAACAATATTTATACCTAAACTATCTTCTTACTACTCGTAGCGTAGCTACCAAGTAGTATAGTGGCTCTAGGTCTAACACTGGACGTGTCTTCTCGTGGGAGAAGAAATGCAATTCGATTGAAAATGGTATTTTCTCTTGGATTTTCTGTGATTTTTGTTAAAAACAGTGTGGGTTGTTGGTTGTAAACTGAATATAACTTGAATAAAATTGGGAAAAGAGAACCTGAAGTTTCTGCCACCGGTGATTCTAAGGCATTCAACATGTCCCCGGGTCTTTTTCCTCGTGTTGGGGATGATGACATATAGTCATTTCCCGAACCGGATCTTCATTTGGCATTAAAACCTAAACCCTAAAACTTTCCTTCTTGAAACATGGCATTTAATAAGCATAAATGTCCCTGACAGTCAGAACACACGTCCCCTGATCTACCCTACAATGACTCATAGAAGACAACTAACCGAATCTCAGTGGATCTAGCAATAAGCATCCACTGAACCCAAAAAGATTGCCAAATACTGGTCAATCAAGGCATCTCAAGAGGATTTAAACCTAGATCGGAAGATAAGGGAACATAAATACCCATAATCGCTATGCTAAAAACAAGGGAACCAAATCTTACCTAAAAACCAGCGCCGCAGGCCTCCCTTCAAGGATGGCGAGCCAACCATCCCTTGAGTTTTCATCCTCAAGGGATGTTTGGCAGCCGAGAAAGGGAAAAGAAAATGAGAGAAAGTGGAGAGTGGCAAAAGCTGAGAGCCAAAGATTCTCCCCACACCTCTGATTGATTGAAGTTGTTTTTACAGAACTCGACCGAAATATATAGTGCTCGCAGCAAGGGAAGTTACAAAAAAACCAAAACCAAAAAGCTATTACAAGGGTTAAAATAGAAAGAAACAAAAATTGTAACAAAAGGCTAAAGCGTGTAATCGCAGTGAGTGAACAAGCAATGCTGGGAACAAGGCATGAGGTGAACAATGCACGTAGAGACAATTTCGCTACCAATTTGTGCTACGCTCCATTTTCTTTGTATTTTCTCGCTTCTTCTTCCTTTTTTGGTCTCTCGACTATAATGCCAGTTTGACTAATTATTTGTGCTTTGATCGACTCAATACCTCGGCATAAATTAGCTTGCAAAAGCCACAAAAATTAGCCACAAAATGCGATCAATAGAATAGTAGGATCCTTAATGCGCAAATTGCTAATTAAAATGTGATTAGTACACAAAGCACTCAAAACCTATAATAAATAGGGTTAAAATAGCACTTTTGAGCACTAATCGTTGGTCTCTAATCGACCGATTTGAGAGAGAGGAGATTCTCGTGGAGTTTCACTCGCTTCTTGATTTGCTGCAGATCTAGGTAGGTACGAAGATGTACCAGATCTTCGCTTCAGATACCGGAGTGGGATGAAAAGACACGTAGGGGACTTGCTCGATGATGTCTCATGTGTCGCGAGGTTAAGGCTGAACACCGGTTAAAGTGGTGTTACCAAATTGGCTGAGGTGGCCGAGTGGAAGTGGGAGCACGTCACGATGGATTTTGTGACCCACTTGCCATGGACACCGCAAGGACATGATGCGGTATGGGTGATAGTGGACCGGCTCACGAAGTCGGCACATTTTCTAGCCGTGCGGATGACCTTCACATTGGAGAGATTCTGCCGGTTGTATATTCAAGAGATAAATCCGGCCATTAATGAGTACCGCATCCATAGTGCTCTGGGATAGAGATCGGAGGTTTGATACAAGACTCGAAGAGTTTCCAAAGGCTTATGGGCAATACCTACGACCATGAGTATGACTTTCTTCCACCCATAAAACGTGATGGTCAATGAGAGGACCATACAGTGTTGGGAGGACATGTCATGAGCATGTGTCTGGATCATATGTACGAAGAGCACTTTGCCCTAGTGGAATTCCGCCTACAACACAGTTCTTTTATCGCGAGTAGGCTGCATGGCACCATATGAGGCATTATATGGGAGGCCATGGAGATCACCAGTGTTGGACCGAGGTGGAGAGAGCCCACTCACCGGGCCCCGACCGATTGTAGACACCTCGCAGGAAGGTGAGCTTGAGCACGACAAATGCCTTCTCACTCCGCCCCGTGTCGGCTAAGAGCTATGCCGATGTACGACGCCAATCATTGTAGGAAGTTCGAGGTCGAGATCACGCTCTTCGGGGGCGTGATGCCTAAGAGAGGAGTGGTCAAGTTCGGCAAGAGAGGGAAACTAGCGCCGAGATTTATTGGACCTTTCAAGATACTATAGCGGGTAAAGTAATCAGAAGGCACGGCCGACTTACCGCCCAATGTCGTGTGTCCATGAGGTATTCCACGCCTCCATGTTCCTGAGTGTTAATTTCCGCATCCAAACTCATGCAAGGATCGGGGGAGAGATTGAGGTTGACACGGATGAGACTTTCGAGGAGGGACCAGTGTGCATTATGGATAGCTGGGATCAGGTTTTGAGAAGCAAGACTGTGAGGCTAGTGAGGGTGCTATGGCGTCACTATGGAGTGGAGGAGTCAACGTAGAGCTACAGAGGACACGATGCTGTTTCACCTATCCTTTCTTGTTTAGGATGAAGGTACGTGGTTTAGTCGCTTAATATTTAAACGACTAGTTTACATGCATGGCATAGTGCACGCTGCATTATGTGCAGGATTCTAGATCAGACAAAATTCTCGACTAAATTCTTTTAAGGAGGGGAGAATGTAAAACCCGGGAAAATTATAATTTTCTGAAAAAAGGTAAAATGATAATTTCGGTCAAAATCTGAAAATTTTCTAGATTTCGGATGACAAAACACTTACACCGTTGAACTATTTTGCGAAATCTAGTTTACCACGTCGACTTCACAAATTCCGCACGAATTTCACGTTTTTCGAGGCACCGGGTGTCGGGTGTCGTAAAATGGCTTGTGAGAGATATGTGATGTGACAAAAGTCACCTACTACATGTACCCATGTGACATGTTGCATGATTAGTGAGATGATGGGAGACGTAATTATTCTGGTATTAAGTCATGTGTCAAAAATCCAAACTAAAGGACAAAATGGGGATTAATTGAAAAGAGTAAGTGAATAAGACAAAAGAAGAATAGTCTTCTTCTTCCCCAATTAGAAAAAAAACGTGCAGTAGGTGTGAGATCAAGATTTTAGAGAGAAGCAAGGACTTCTCTTAGATTTCCTGTTCTGACCGTCTGTCAGCCGGGCCAAGAAGCAAAGCCGATCTATGTCATAGGGGCTATGCGTGGCACCGATTTTCAGGGAGTTTCGACACAACTTCAAGAGGTAGGAGGATCTTTTCCTACATGGTTTATTCTTTGCCAAGAGCCATTTTAATGGATGATTTACTGAGGCCTGATGGCCATGTTTTCGGTCTCAAAATCTTTGAACCGAGGAGAAAATCCCTATTGTGTGGCCAGCACGTTGTCGACCCCGGGTTTCACCACACGTGATATGTTATGTGATTTTGTAGTTGTTGTGATTCAAAATGAATTGCTTGGATTGTTATTGTGGCCCATGTGAGCTAATTCTTGGTGTTACTGATTGTGAATTGAATAACATGAATTATGTGAATTAATGTTGTTAATATATACATGTAAAATATATTAGCATGAATATTTTGGAAATGGCATAATACATTCCATATGCACCGGAGCACCCTAGATGGTAGGTGTGAGTGTATGACATGAAGGAAAATAAAATAAAAGTGAAAACGATTGTGAAAGGAATTTCAAGGAAGATTTTCCGAAGAATTGCCTTGAAGAGTTTTCCAACAGTTCATCTCGGAGGCTGACCCATGATTGTTTCTAGAATTACCCACACCCGCCCTCGAAGGATAAATAATATATTTAATTGTAGAATGTTTTCAAGAACAAAAATCTTTTGTTTTGAAAACTGTATTTTTGCTCGCATTTGGCTTAGACATGTATGCGAGGGAGTCAAGGGGAGAACTCGAGACATGGATCAAGTACGTAGACATTCAAGTGCGTGACTACGTATTTGCTGACTGCGGATCGCTTTCCATGACATGTGCACTTAGTCAGAGAGTAACCCATGTAGGAAATTATCACTCACGGGCATTGCCTCACCCTCGTCGAAAGTGATCATTATTTCGGTACAGCGGAGGTACAGGAGGATCGACGCCTACGAGGCTGCGTTTAGAAAAAGCCGACATGTGCTTTGGTATTCATTTTTGCGGTTTAAATATGTATTAAAACTTTAAATTTTGATACATATGTTTTGGTAAAGAGTAATGCATTAACTCTCGAACTACACAACATACAAAATGATTTTTGAATGGAAAAAAAAAAAAGTGGTGTGTGAGTATCGATGCATCGGGCCCGCGGCCACTTTACTCGCGTATAGTCTCATGACATCGCATTACGCTTATTCCGTTGTTAAAGGGTTGTCAACGGACCCCCGGGATTGGGGCGTCACAGATATGTTGCCGATAATTATTGATATATCGGTAAAAATGCTAAAAAATCAATGGCAACACGCGTGTTGTTCCACGTGCTGGTTCCCGTCGAAATTATCAGTGATATTTTGCTTTGCTACCGATATATCAGCATTTTGTCCGATTTTTTCCAATTTATCCTCTAACCAACTATCGTAGGCCCATGTTGTGTCGGGATGGCCCGACACCCGAAATGTCAACGATATATCGCGACATTTCAAACATTGACTACACCTAATTGTTCCCTTTAATGTTTCTTTTTGTGGTTTTTTCCCTCATAATCTAGTTGGTTATTCCAATGATTCTCCACCTATTTCTATGGATACTCCCTCTAATAATTCTACTTCAATGGAACCTAGTCCTTAGCTTGATAATTCACCCAACTCTCCACCTATTTCCAAGGACAATCATTCTAATACTTATCCTCCAATAGCACCTGGTCATCTCAAAGATTATATTTGTCATCACATTTCACTTTTAAACTGATTTTTCACTGGCCAATTATCTTTCTTTGTCCCCTCTAAGCCATTCTTATCGTGCTTTTTAACAAAGCCACTGTCTACTGTCTTAGCTTTTCGCTCACCAGTGGCTGTGGTGATTGTTCTTCCACGTAAGCCCTGCTTTTTTTTCTCATTCATTGAAGTACAAATAAACATTGTCTGATATACCAATCCAAACCCAGTTGCCATTTCATTAAGGAAAAAATGGTGAGCAGCAGCAGAAGCAGTGACAAAATTCCGGCAGAAAAAGTACCTGGTTATGATCGAGAAAGTGAAGTAAAATCCTTTGATGACACGAAACTTGGTGTAAAGGGATTAGTAGATGCTGGGCTCACTAAGATCCCATGGATGTTCATCGAGGCGACAAACGACTGGCATGATCACTTGGGGTTCCACGGAGTCCCCAGTTCCAGTTATAGACTTCAAAGACATGGATAAAGATGCAGCTGTACGCACTGAGATCATCAAGAAAGTGGGAGCAGCTTGCGAGAAGTGGGGTTTCTTCCAGGTTGTCAACCATGGGATTCCAGAGAGTGTTTTGAATGGCATCATTGATGGAATTCGGAGATTTCATGAGCAAAAAGGAATGGTATTCCCGGGATCCCCAAAAGAAAGTTAAATTTAATAGCAATTTTGATCTTTATCAATCACGCATGGCCAACTGGAGGGATACCTTGGGTTGTATGATGGCTCCAAATCCTCCGAATCCTGAGCAACTGCCGGCAGTATGCAGGTGAGTTAACACCAGGTTTTATGGATTCCAAATATTTGCTTTTATTTGGCTAGTAACAGAAGTAATCAAACTAATTATAAGGCCCAAAGAACTACCAAGAAAAGAAAATTTTTACTGATGGGGAAAACTTTACGTTCAGGGAAATAAGGCTAAAGTAGGATGTGAGTTTAAGGTAACCCTGATTTCTATGGCAAAGGATTTTGTTTTTGCTTTTCTTTTTTTCCCCTTTTTATCTAGTTTGTGTACAACTGAAGCAAGTCATAATGATGATATCATCAGAAGCTATACCCTTTTTTTCCTTCTTATGGTTCTGTTATACCATACCTAGGATCCTTTTGTTTGGACTGCTTTGTGGGTATGATGGCTGCCTAAGGTCATCGAATTGTTCTTCAAGGTAGCAAATTAACAGTTGAATCTTATCTTTCTGTGATTATTAGCGGTTGATGAACATGCAGAGATATAGTGATGGAATACTCAGAACAAGTAGTGAAATTGGGGCTTACTCTGTTTCAACTATTGTCGGAAGCTCTTGGACTGCATCCAAACCATTTGAAAGACATGGGGTGTGCGGAGAGCATTCTCATTCTGGGGCATTACTTACCCACCATGTCCTGAACCACAACTCACCCTGGGTACTAGCAGCCACACTGATCCTGACTTTTTCACCATCCTTCTTCAAGACCAAATTGGTGGCCTCCAAGTTCTTCATGAAGATCAATGGGTTGATGTTCCCCCTATACCTGGCGCTCTGGTTATAAATATGGGAGATCTCTCTGAAGAGGCAAGTTTATACCAAATTAAGCATAATTCTTGTACTTTACCATTCCAATACAATTTCATCAAACCTAAATTGACACAAGAACCTCAAAATTTCTTGTTTTATTTTGGTTGTTTAAAATTATGAGTTGCAACAATTCAAAATGTCTTGTTAGAAGTATACTGACTATATTAAGTTAAAATTCTAAAAGATTGGGTTTTTACAAGAATTGATTGTTTAACATGACAACAGAACTTGATTTTACAAGAGGTTTGGGGTTCAAATCACCTCATTGCAATTTGTTCCTCATATGTATTTATGGTTTTCTTTTGTGCAGCTAGTCTCCAATAATAAGTTTAAAAGCATCTCCCACAGAGTCCTTGCAAAACATGTAGGCCCGAGAATTTCAGTGGCATGCTTTTTCAGAGGGCAACAGAACAGCACGAGACTCTACTGTCCCATTAAGGAGTTGCTTCCAGAAGGAAACGCACCCATCTACAGAGAAACAACTATAAATGAGTATCTCACTTACTTTACTCAAAGGAACTGGATGGGAATTCTTCACTTCCACATTTTAAGTTGTGAAGGGTTGCCATGGAGACCCTATGCTACCTGGATAAGAAAAGTTATAGTGCCACATTTATTAACAATTTCTAGTATGTCTCGACAAGGGATAATCTTGAACCATTTGTCTCAGATGTGTGCTTACTAAAGCTTTACAATAATGGATTCTGGTACCTGATCCTTAAGCTTTCTATAGAGGAAATTAAAATTCATTTTTTTAGTCGTGACTCGAACAGCTTTCATTTTCCATGTATCCTATCACTTTGATATTCCACAAATCATTATGGCTCCATTTGGAACCCCCAGTATTAGAGAAAGAAAAAAATAGAGAAAATATAAATGAAAATAGAATAAAGAAAATTGAAGAAAATAAAAATACGCTCAGCTTATTCAATATTTGTATTCAGATCACTTTAGTATTTTTTTCTTTCCTTAATAATTTCTGGGTTCCAAACGGAGCCAAAGGAAAATGATTTTCTCATATTTGATTTCACGATAGAAAATATAAAATCAAATCAAATATAATATGATGGCCTTTTTTCAACTCCGGACTGGCCGAGTGTGTCAGTCGCCGTCTTAACTGTGGTCGCCAGGACTCGTCCGCTCTCGATCGCTGGCTCCGAGATAGGACCAAGTGGCTGGTCGACCGCAGCTCGATGTGGCACTCCTCTCGCAAACCAAAAATAAAAAGGGTCGGGCGGGGCTTTCGCCGCGGTCGCTCCAATGCCTAAGTCGCAAATTTTCGAGAAAAGATAGATCGCTGTAGAGCTTAATGTGTTTGCGTACCTTTCAATCGATGGGGTGGCCTCGGTATTTATAGTATATGTTTTACCAATGGATGGTGATTAGGATTCTTTCCCATCGACGAGATATTTTCGCTTTATCTGTGACGTAAATTGATTAGAATATTGGAAAAGTAGTTTATTTAGAATTTATCTTCCCACAGTGGATCCCAAGCTGACCAGATGAGTCAAGTTATATCGCGGAATATCTTATTTTCCTTTGTCGTGAGATTTATTTGGATTTGTGCATAATATGTTATCAGATTATTCTATTTCCCTTATCGGTGGGATTTAGTTCGATTTGCAGAATGTGGGCCTTCTCGATTACCCATAAGCGGCCTTTGAGCCGGGCGGACTGGGCCTTTATACTGGGTTGGCGTCAAAGGCCTGAGTGTTCCAATGGGCTTGCCTCTTCCTTGGGTTTGGCGAGTGGGCCTGCGAGCCCTTTTTTCAAACCCTATCGCTACCCAAATTCTTGTGTACGCAGTAAGCGTTGGCAAGGGCTAATGTTTCTCAGATCGATGCAACTTCCATGTGTCTCGTCAAGGTTAGTTAAGGCTTGGACGCCATCATACGTCTTGTGATAATGATGACTCTTCGATTTTTGCGCTCATTTCTCCTGGTAATTTCTTCAATTTCTTTCTTCATGACATCCTCCGGCTCTCAGGCGCCTCGACCTTGAAACTTTTTCTTCGCGAACGAAGTTCGATTTCTTCCTTAATTTCCATCTAAAACTTTGTGTAGAGTCCTTTCGGCGTCTTTCGAGATAGCTTCTCGTGTTATTCCCGGGACCACTGCGGTTCTTCTTTGGTGTCCGTTCGTGATACGTCGAGGCGTTAGGGTTAAGTCGACCAAGTTTCGTTCTCTTTATCTGCTATCACCATGGGTCCGGGTCGCTCTTCTTCTCTGCGTATTGGAGGTGACTCTTCAATTGTTGCCGGTTCTAGGCGAACTAGCGGAGCCTCCAACCGTTCTACCGGGGTCAATCCTCGAGATGCGCCAGGGGCGCCCCCTTTTCCTTTGGACAAGGGTAAGGGGAGAGTAGACCAGACAGCATCCCGGGGGTCAATACCTAAAAACCGACCGTTCAGAATGCTTTACCGGGCCTAAAGAAGGTTGGTCCTCGCATGGGGCCACTTTCGCCAGGCGTTATCGACCTCCTTTTGGCGTCCGAATCTGGTCCCCTGATGTTTTGACCTCCTATGTGGTTTCCGTACCTAAGATGGTATGCCTTCTAAGTAGCGCTTTCGATAATGCCTTGCTCCCCTCGCATCCCTTCATAAAAGGGGTTTTGCAACACTTCAATGTCTGTCCTTCTCAACTTTCGCCCAATGGCTGGGGTATTTTGGTTGGTTTATTGGTTTTCTTTAGGGACAGGGGGCTCGGTGTTCCCAGCATAGCTTTGCTCCTTTATCTTTTTAACGCGAAGGAAACCGCCGAGGGCTTCCTCTATTTTTCCAAAGATTCGATCTTCCCTCCTCTCTCACAAGCCTCTTTGGAAGGAATGTTACTTTGTCACCGCCACAATTGGGAGTATGACCCGCTGACAAGGATCGACACTCGGGCTGCTCCGGTTGTTTAGACCACCCTTCGAGAATCTATGTGAGTCGCGGTTTTTGTATAGTCTTTATGGAGTCATTGATATTCCCACTTCATTGTTCACGTGTTCTCGTGTAAGCCATCTGTACACAAGAGGGTCGAGCTAAAATCAACAAAAATTTATATACACCTAATTTTACTACACGCTTTAGTCAAGCTAATGTGCAAAGATAGTGGTCTAAAGATTCAACACGGGATGGGTTTTCATCCTAAAATGATTGTACCTGCCTGAAGGTAAGGCTTTCTATTTGGACTCTTTGGAATTTGGTGGGTTTCAAAAAACAGTGGGAATGGCTTAGAACCGAGAACAAACCGGGAAGTAAAAGGTGGTGCAGTTAACTTGAAGATTTAGTCACTAACTCCTGCCAGGCAAACAAGGTCCTTGTTTTATCCCTCACAATATGACATGCAACTCATAGTCCATGGTATAACCGGATCTATATTTAACTAGCAAACCTCACCCATGAAGCAACTCCTATTTGAGTCAATATTGTAGCATGCGCTATGGCCCCTTTACTCAAGCTTGAAACCCAACATATAAATATCATTTCATGTCAGAAGCACCATCTAAAGAATCAATAAAGACTCTCACCTAATATGCACTGGATCCTAAAGCATGGGAGAGTATTGGCCAAATCAATAAATATTAAATACTATGCAACCCTAATTTGAGAAACCCAACATATAAATATCATTTTAAAGGCTCAAAGACCATCTAAAGAATCACAAGATTCTCTCTCATCGACAGTAGAATCGGATCCTAAAGCATGGAGAGTATTACCATTAATGACATTCAATGTTATGCAACCATGTTTTGAGAATATAAGGCCATAAATACACCACCCGTAGCTTTTAGCACAAGAGACAACATGCATATGCCCCACCACCAAGCTAGCTTCCTTCCTCTCAAAAGAAAGGAGGCTTAGCTGCCATCCCTCGAGTTGTCATCCTCAAGAGGGGTGTTTGGCAAATGAGAGTAAGAGAAAGAGGAGAGAAGAGAGGAAGCAAACCTAAATAAAAATAACAGACTTTATTTACAAATGAAAAACTTACAAAATATCTTCTCCTCCTCCAAATATATTCCAAAATCAGTTCCTTAGGTTACAAAACAAAGAGGGGCTTATATAGGCCACCTCAAGGCATGAAAAATACCAAAAACCCATAAATTGGCTAAGTTATAGGACAATTAAGTAATACACCAAGCTCGAGGCGGCTCAGCATTACTACAAAGCATGACGAGGCATCAATTTTCGCTAGGTCGAAGAATTTCGCTAATTACCGAAATCAATGTGTCTAATAAAACAAGAAATTTCACACAGGGCAATTTCACTAGCTAGCTTAAATTTCGCTAAGCTAGCTTAAATTCTTGTGAGAAGCGAATCAATACTATTTTCGCTAAGGAACAAGCATAGCTTAAATTGAGTGGTCTAGCGAAATTTGGCATTTTCGCCAGTTGCGAAATCCCGCAGGTTGCGAAATTTTCGCTAAGGTTGCGAAATTTTCGCAATCTTAGCGAAAATTTTCGCAAGCTTAGCGAAAATTCCTGCATTGCTGATCTTTCACCATCCCGCTTCAACCGCATCGAATTTTCTTCACTTTTCGCTTTCGCTTTCTCATTGATTCAATGGGTCGATGGTCAGACTCAATTCCAACTTCATGATTCATCCTTCAGATTGAGATTGAACTCCAAAGTGTGCAAAAGCCTACAAACAACCAAAATTCTCTAAATGGCATAAGTGTTACTAAGAAGACTAGGAACACTTCAATCAGAGCAATGACATGATTAGTGCACAAAAAGCACTCAAAACCTATCTAATATAGGGTTCAAAATAGCACTTTTTGGGCACTAATCAGTGCTCACCTCGATCTCATCCCTGAAGATGACGTCATAACACAGGCGTTACTTGAGTGTCCCCCGCGTCCCTACGCGGAGCTGATCAAGTCAGATATTCCTGGCCCTTCGAGCTCGAGGTCAGCCTGCTCTGCTGTTTTGAGGCCTTCGCCTCCTTCCATTATGAAAGTCTCTCCCATCGGGCCTTCCGCTGCCAAGCCCACCAAAGGAGAGCTTCTGGCTTGGGTGGAGACGCTGTCTCGGAAGTCCTAGAGTGTGAAACGGAAAACCTTGGACTCCGTTGAGAAAGACCGACCGTCCGGGGGGGTTTCGAATCGGGCGTCTATCTTCCCTTCTACCCACGCTCGAGCACGGCATGTTGTCGCTCCGACCATGGACCTTAAAGCTTCGGAAGCTCGTAATCCATCCTGTCCTGACAAAGGTAAAAGGCTCTTCTAGGGGGATCACGAAAGCAGCCCGCCGGCAAGCCATGCCCATTGGCGCTTGGAATCCTCCTGCACAAAGCATTAAGCCACCTTCCTCGAGGTCAGAAGAGTTGAAGAGGAAGGGTTTCGAAACTGGCGAGGATGGAGACTCCTTGCTCAACGCCGCCGAGCTTACTTCGTGGCGCCGGTCTCTGGCCCATCCTTAAAGATTATGATCTCAAGAGGTCGCTCGCCGTCACAGGAAGCTGCATTTCATTCCTCCGTGGTCATCAAGTTCCCATGCGTCTTGTCCGGGATTTCACCACCAGTGTTGATCCCGGTGGTTAGATGTCGATTCGGCGCCGACGTGGCGTGGCTACTCATTTGAAGAGTTTGCAATAAAAGCCAATTTAAAACGAAGGCCTTGCCAAATGTATCCGGCTTACAAGGCGTGGTGGCTTCCCCCCTTACGTTGAGCGACCGAATCGGCGAGATCGGTGCAACATGACCGAGGAGGCAAGTGAAGATTGGGGCCATACTTAAGCATACCATAGGCACGTGCTCGCTGAGGGTAGAGAAGATGAGGCCCGAAATGTTCAGAGCGGTCAAGGCGAGCCGGAGGTTCGAGATGAGCCGCAGCTGCACAAAACAGACTTGCTAGGAGGCCGTGGACTGGCCGCACCGCCCGCATGAGCTTCAAACAGCTAGGGGATGAACTTCTTACATCCCGCATGAAACAAGGGAGTCTAAGGAAGAGCCACGTGTCGCCAAAGATGACTTCATGCGATAAGACGTGCGCCACTGACGAGGCTCGCCTCGAGGCCTCCGAGGTCACACCGGCGGAACGCCCGACCGAGGAGGCGTCGTGGGCTGCATGGGATCTTCATCAACAAGTAACTCGCGCTCGATGAAGTTATAGGAAGATTGAGGGATGAGGCCCCGCATCAATGGGCTTCGTGGCTTCGCCTTCGGGAGGAAAGTCGCTATCGCCACCTGCACTGACGTCTTGACATCCCTAGTAACGAGGAGGCTAAGGGGTCCCTCTCCGCTAACTATTCTGGAGAACCGGACACCCTCGCTAAGGCCCACTCCCCTTCTTCACCCTCTGCTCCTCCTTCTGATGCCTGATCTCCCGCGCACCTCTTCGCTTGCCTGACATTGATTTTTATTTTATTTATTTTTTGCTGGGCCTGGGACCTAGGACATATGTAGCTTTTTCCTTAATAAATGTTCTTTATTTTTATTTTATTTTTATTTTTTTTACTTTTGTCTCCACTTATGTATTTTGCGTTGTTCCGCATGAATTGAACTAATTTTTTTTCGCTGCGATACCGAAACAGCTTTTCTTGCCGAGCAACTCCCGGGCCGTAGCGTTTGAATCGAGCAAATGATCTATCAAAATCAGCCGCTGTGTTCCCGCGCCGAGGCCTTTACGGGTCGGATAGCCTATCATCCCACTCTTAGGGCCGCATGGCCCGTGCGCAGTAGTCAAACTCGCCAACCGAGCCGTTGGCTCGGCGCCGAGAGGCTTCGCTGGCCGAAAAGCCCTCGAGCCGAACCGACCCCCAGCTGCACGGCCTCGCGGCAGCAGCCGAACTCGCCAACCGAGCCGCCGGGCTCCGGCGCTAAGGCCTGCGGGCTGAAAAGCTTGAGCAACCGACTCTTAGGCCGTACGGCCTGTGCAGCAGTACGAACTTCGCCAACCGAGTCAGCTGGCTCGGAGCCGAGAGGCTCAGCGGGCTGAAAAGCCCGAAAGGAACTCACCCAAGTCGCGGCGGCCAGGCGTAGTACGGAACTCGCCAAACAGCTAATGCGGGTTCGGCGCGCCGAGGCTCAAGGCCGAAAAGCCCGAGCCGAACCGATTTCTGAAACACGGCCTATGCAGTAGTCAAACTAGTCAAACCGAGTCATTACCGGTGCCGAGGCCTGGGGGTGGGCTGAAAAGTATGAGTTGAATTGACTCTTAGGCTGCATGGCCCGTGTAGAGTAGTCAAACTTGTAAAACTCAGCCGCTGGCCCGCGCAGGCCTGGCCGAAAGCCCGAGTCGAATCGACTCCTAGCCGCACGGCTCGGCGCCGGCAGTCAACTCGGCCAACCGAGCTATCGGGCTCCGGCACCGAGGCCTTGTGGGTCGAATAGCCCGAGCCGAACCGACTCTTTGGTTACATGGCTCAGGTAGAAGAAGCCGAACTCGCAAACCGGGAGCCATTGGTCTCGGCGCTGAGGCCTTGTGGGCTGAAAAGCCTGAGCTGATCTGACTCTTAGGCTGCATGGCCTGTGTAGAGTAGTCGAACTCGTCAAACTGAGCTACTGGGCTCCGGCGCTGAGGCCTTGTGGGCTGAAAAGCTTGAGCTGAACTGACTCTTAGGCTGCATGGCCTGTGCAGAGTAGTCGAACTCGTCAAACTCGAGCCGTTGCGTGCAGCCGTTCGACTTCTGATGATTTTTTTTGTTTTTGGAAAGATGCGAGTGTCTTTAATGCTGATTCATGGAGAATTGGAAACGATTGCGCGAATTTTCGAGTGTTTTGGCCTTCTTATAAATGGCAGCTCTGTTGCTATGGAACCCATACTTTGGAGATTCTGCCCTTCCAATTGTGTAACTCAAATCTGCGTGAAATGAAGTGTCGAGGTTTGATCGTCTTCGCCGGGGATCCGCCTGAAGATTCTAGCCTCGCTTTGTTGGACCTCCGCTGTGAGCCAGCTTCCATAGCCCCTTATGGAGTTATGCTATTCCTACTTCAAGTGTAGCGCGGTCCAAGAGGGCGATACATTTCAGGCCGCTTCTATTTTCTCTGCTCTTATTTTTCCTCCTTTCTCTCTCTTTCTTCTTCTTCCACTCTCTTCCTTCCTTTCTTTCTTTTCTTCACATCTCATTCTCCTCCTTTTTTCTTTCCTTTCTCGCACAAACTCTTCCATCCCTTTTTCTTATTCTCCTTTTTCCACACCTCTCTCGTTTCTTCTCCTCTTTTCTACCTCTCTGCTCTTCTTTATTTTCATCTCGTTTTCCTTTCCTCTTTCTTTCTTATGGGCTTTTTTTTTTTTTTTTTTTGAGGGAACTGCTTGTACTGTGTACTTTCGAAGTGTACTGGATGACCTTATTGATTGTAATTGAATGTAATTTGATTGGAATAAAGGGAGACTTTTCCTTGATCAGAACCTTTCATTCTCGTTGTATGTAATTTTTCTAATCATTCTATGTTTGAGTCAAGTTTGAGACATCTAATAAAATAAACCAAGAAATAAATCGTCATTTGAAAATTGATAATGCTTCATTTAAGATTACAAAACCAGGTTCTACCTGATAAAATGCTGAGGTGTTCTGACTCGCATGATGTGGTAGTTCCTTTTTCCTCCTCT
The DNA here is from genome assembly GCA_016808115.1 of Tetrastigma voinierianum. Taxonomy (NCBI): domain Eukaryota; kingdom Viridiplantae; phylum Streptophyta; class Magnoliopsida; order Vitales; family Vitaceae; genus Tetrastigma; species Tetrastigma voinierianum. The sequence continues at coordinate 224,849 of JAEQBH010000679.1, read as the reverse complement.
GGTCTGAGCTCAGAGGTTCCTACCCGACACTTTAGCTGCGCATGCAAAGGCCCTCCGCCAAAATTAGCTTCCTGCGCGACTCTTTCCTTTCGCCGCAGTGGCTCTTTCAAGACTAGGGTCACCCGCATGTAGCTCCTGGGGCTCGACCTCGTTATAACACACTACGTCTTCCTTTGGTAATCTTCCGTGCGCCTTAGGACCTTCTCACACTTTTCATCTAAGAGGTCCAAATTTAGACTGAGAGCCTCACATTGTGTTCCACTCTGCCAACTCATCCTTCGACTTTTGACCAATTTTAATATGGTTAATACTTCAAGATGTGCTACATGGTTTGTGGTTTCCTAGGTTGCTGACTAAGACGTAGTCCCGTAGGGCCCATAACACCCTGGGGTATTCCACCCATTTGCCTTTAAGATCTCCCAATTTGGTCTTCAATGGCCTGGCGTTCTAATTGTGACTTCAAGACCATTAGACTACTTGATGTGCTGGGACGAGTAATAATTTTAATTCCGAGCCTCTAAGACAAAAATCTCTCGAATCCGCCTTGTCAAATTGCTTTCCATTGTCTCGATTACTCTGTACTTTGGATACCAAACCTGCATATTATGTTCACACAAAATTGCGTATGTTTTATTCCAGATTGTGGCCAAAGGTTCGCCCTCACCCACTTGGTGAAGTAATTCATCGCAACGATGATGAACTGCATGTCTCCATGGGGCAGAGGGTCCTAATGTTCAAACCCACTGTTGGAAAGGTCAGGGGCTTATGATTGATGTCAAGGGCTCAGATGGGAGGCGAGAGATCTTGGCATGCTCTGTTGACATCAGTGAAGTCGATGCAGAGTCGCCACTTGCCGTTCGCTTTTTTGACAAGTACGACGTTGGCTAACCATTCAGGATATTCCACCTCTTTGATCGCTCCTGCTTGGAGGAGTTTGCCGACCTCCTCATTGATCGCTTGCCTTCTCTCGTGCGAAGCCCTTTTGTTTGATCGGGCTTAAAGGACGGGCCGACGTTCACCCTATGTGTGACACTCGTGGGGTCAATCCTCCCATGTCCGCCCGCTCCATGCGAAGACATCTTTGTTCTCGTCTCGAAACAAATGAGAGCTTTTGAGGTCCTTTGCCGTCCTGGAGCACATGCAGCGAGGTGTCTGTGGCTCGCCATTCCGACGATACAGGTCTCCGTACCTCGCCGAGGCTCGTGTCGCGCGAGCACCGTCAGCAAGATGTCGAGCTCGTCCAAGTATATGTTATCGGCCACCTTCTATTTCATGGATGCTGAATAGCACTGTCACTGCTAGAGTTTCTCAAACCATCTACCCGCTACTGTGAGGAAACTGATCATCATGTGGTGCCGGAGGGTACGGCTTTTATCGGTATTGAGAGGCCCTGCCTAACAACATATTATAAGCAGATGGGGCGTCTACAACGAGGAATCTCACTGTTGTCGTTGCCTGGCATGGGGGATCTCCCAAGGTGAGCACTAGTTGTATTGAGCCCAAGGGTAATACTTTTTCTCCGGAGAATCTCGCAACGGGTGCCGACGGGTTCCAAATTTCTCCTTCCGATGCCCACTCCATCAAAAGCCGAGGCGAAGATGATGTCGGCTGAACTCTCGTTGTCAACTAGGACCCGATGGACGCTTTGTTGGCCACAACCCGCCGAATTACCAAGGGGTCATAGGGGTGCTGGCATCCCTCCGATCTCAGTCAGAGAACGCGTACGACGGCCAAACCAAGGCCGCTTGGACACCGCTTGTACTTCCACTACCGCCATCCCGATGTCGCTGCGAGGTGGGCCTTCTCCGGCCGAAGCCGATTCCCTCCTCCTACAAATCCTCCCGATATCACATTGATTTCCCCTAGAGGCTATCAGGCCGAAGCCAGTTGTCTGGTCGAGGCATGGTGGTGGCCGCCGAGCCTGAGCTCCGGCTCCGAGCCCGATTCTCGAGGATGATTTTCAAGAGCTTGCGAAGCGTTGGAGATACCCACGCCGATTAAGTACTCTATTTCTTCGAAAGCCGTATACACATCTCAGGCGTGTGTCCATAGTCTCTAAGCGGAACTCTGCGAATACTGCTGGCCCTCAGGGTGGTCTCACTTCATTTGAGTTGGCCACCTCAAGAACTGCTCGCTTCGCACTTTTGCCAGACCTGAGATACCGGTGGTCAGTAGCGCGAACCGCCGAGGTGAATACGCTTGCGCCGGTGCTGAGGTGGGCCTGCACGATCTTCAGGCTTCGCGCTTTTGGGGGGTCGTTTCTCCATCTTTCGAGACCTCCTGGTCGCGTCTTTTGGGGCTCCGTCCCGTCGCTTGTTTGTCCCGCTTCTTTATGGGGTGGAGGAGCCCCTTCTTGGATATGAGAGCTTCTTCACCATCGATGTATTTCTTCCGCTTTGCGAGCACTTCATCCATGCTTGCCTGAGGATTTTTAGAGATGGAAAACATCAAGTCTTTCGACTGCACCCTTAATCCAGAATGAATGCGGTGATCGCAAACTTTTCGTCAAGTATATCTACTTTTTGAGACTCTGCGTTGAATCTTTGAACATAGGACCTCGTGCTTTCCCCGCGAGCTCGCTTGATGGGTCAATAGGATGCACCGCCTTCTATATGTCCTCGTCCAATGAAATGAGAGAGACGAATGCAATGTGGAGGCCTTCCCGAATGAGGATATTGATGAGCGCGGCTTTCCGTTAACTGCTTCATGTCCCTACTTTTAATGTGATAGCGAAAGTTTCAAGATCGTGATAGGTCTCGATAACATGCGCCCATTTGACTTTCGTAAGTGCTTCGATGATCGACGGGATCTCTGGCACCATCGAATGCTTCCACCTGCGGCATTCTGAACTTGGCTGGAAGGGGGAAGTGGAGCACCTCGGCCGTGAATGGTGACTAAGTCTGTTGCACCAAGGTGTCCATAGTATTAGGAGCTCGTCCCCTTGCCACTTCCTTTACGTGGCTGAGTTCTTGCTGGAGGCTCTTGAACCTCTGCTCCCATGATTGCTCTCCTGCTCTTGGCTGAGGGTGATGTAGTTCTTCGTTCCCGACATGTCCTCTTAGTGTCGCTTCGTTTCCCTCCTCTCTAAGGGCCAATTGCGGTCCTTTCCCCTTGGCTCGACTGGACTCTACTTCTATTTCAGCACCTCGGGGAATGTCGAGATTGTGTTGCCTTTCACGAGGAGGAAAGTTGTGACCTTCCTGAGCTTGTCGTGCCTCCCGTGAGCATCACCTCCCATATCACCCAACTCCACTCAGAGTTGGTTGAAGTGAGTTGCTTCCATCCCACATGTTACTTATACTCATTCACGCGCTGCGGAAATCGCGCCATCTTCCGTCACGCTCCGGCAACTTTGTAGATTACGCGAGTCCCGCGCACATCCGTCGACGTCACCGCGAACGGTAAGATCGTTCACGTCGGCAATCGTCGCCACGGCACGCCACTTCCAATAGATTCTTCAACCCAGACAACGAGAGCGCTCGCGGTCACAAACAATCCAATGCCATCGCGGATTCGTTCAGCTATTCCGATTCGCCGTCGATTAGCGATCCGCCGTCGGTTTGATCCGTGCTCGATGTGCGGCACTCTTCAGCAAAACCGTAGTTGCGTTGGTCGCTGGCCGCCTTGTCACCCGATGTCGTCGGGCCCCTTTCGAGAGGAAAAGATAACGCGGTGCTTAATGTGTTTGAGTACCTTCATAGATGGGGTGGCCTGGTATTTATAGTATATGTTTTCCCGTTTGATGGTGATTAGGATTCTTTTCCATTGACGGATATTTGTTGCTTTTATCTGTGATCGAATCGATTGTGAATATTGAAAAATGCTTATTTAGAATTATCTTTCTTCCTCATTGGTAGGATCCGGCTTGACCTACAGGATGAGTTGTTATATCGTGAATTATCTTATTTTCCTTGCTGGTGAGATTTATTTGGATTTGCAAGATAATTTGTTATTGGGGATTATTCTATTTCCCTTATCGGTGGGATTTAGTTTGATTTACATAATGTGGGCCTTCTCGATTACCCACAAGCGGCCTTTGGGCCGGGCGGACTGGGCCTTCATACTGGGCTGGCGTCAAAGGCCTGAGTGTTCCAATGGGCGTGCCTCTTCCTTGGGTTTGGCGAGTGGGCTTGCGAGCCCATTTTTCAAACCCTATCATAATAAAAAATCCTTAAAATTTTACATGTTTTTAAATTTATGTAAAAGAGATAAACAAATAAAATGAGTTTGAATAAATATATAGAATTAATTTATTATGTTTAAACCTATTTTTTATTTTCCTCTAAATTTTCTCTTCAACTTTTCCTCTCTATTTTCATTCCTTAGTACTTTTCGAGTTCCAAACAGAGCCGAGAACTTCCCTGCTGTGGCTAAGGGACTTGGATTTTTAGTACTTATTGTCTGTCACATTCTTTGTTCTACACTTAATTTAAGGGGAGTTTAGATTTTTTATGGAAAGTTTGCTTCCATGGGAATATTTTGTCCTGTAAGAAAATTTTGGTTCTTTTCATAGGAATGATAGTTATTTTTTGGATTTGACCATATAATTCTTTTAGAATTATATTTATTTGATTTATCAATTGTGTTAAAATTGATCATAATCATTATTTGGGGAAATCATTTGAAATATCGGAGGAAATTAAACATGAAATATTGGAGGAAACTAAATTAACCCTAAACTATAAAGCTTAGAAAGTTTGTCCAACTAGAAAGTCATAGGTATGGTTAAGAAGGTCCATATTGTGCAAGTTAAGTTATTTTGAGGTATTAAGAGAATCAATATGCATGTTTTAGACTTAAACCTATTTTAATTACTATTTTATAAAATGATTATAAAAAAAAAATTTATTAAAATTTTTTTGAAAATTATTATATAATGTTTTACAATACAATTTTTGTATTTTATTTTTAATAATTATACATGTTTTTATAAATATTTTTTAAAGTAGTTAATTTTCTAGTTATGAAAAATATATGTTAATTTTTTATTATTGAAAATATAGAAAGTATTGTTTTAAAAAAAAGAATATTAACATAGTAATTTCAATTGTTTTAACTTTTAATTTTCTCAGATTTTGTTTTGTAAAGCTTCTATATTGTATTCTATAAACAAGAGATTGTTGTCTATTTTAGTTGTGTTGATATTTGTTTTTGCATCGAATCTCCAATGACAAGCTCAAAAGCATCTTCCACAGAGTCCTTGCAAAAAATGAGGGCCCCAGAATTTAAGTGGCAAGTTTTTTAAGAACATCTTTTGACCCAAAGCATACAAGATTCTATGGCCCCGTAAAGGAGTTGCTTTCATAAGAAAACCCACGCACACATCTAAGGGAAACAACCATAAATGAGTTTTCACTCTACTTTATCAGATCGACTTTGGATCCAACCATGCACTTTGGGACACGTGCTGCAGAGGCCAGCGGAGACTCTATGCTACCTGGATGAGATAAGATTACTGATGTTAACAATTTCTAGTATTTGCTGAAGGAGTTTATGCAGTTTCTCATAGAATTTCCTGGTTTTCAGGAAAGTCGTAGTCTTAGGACAAACTACTTGTATTTGAATTTTATCAAGTTTCTGTTAGCACTTGCTTTATTTCTTTTCTTAACAGCAGCAGTGTCCTTGCTTTTCCTTTACTGTTAAGATTGTGTGTTGAATGGCTATCTTGCCAAGGTTATGGGTATTCAAAATGTGCTATATAAAATGTGTGTACCTATATGCTACAAATAATGATTGCCTCATGTAAGATAATTAAAGTATGAGCATCACTCATTATAGATTAGGTTACTAATTACTGAAATTAGAATAGTCCTATCTTTATTTGGATAAATACAAAGGTGATGTTGAAATGGAAAACAAACTAAACTAAAGAATCCAAAACTAAAGTCTCTAACATGCAAAGAGAAAATGTGATTTCAAGAAACTGTGGTTTTGATTTCATCTAAAAATTCACATGGTGAGATTCAAATGTGGTCCCGCATGATGCCTAAATTTATATTAATGGTGGATTCCACCTAAGAACATGCTATTCTTTCTCGCCACAACACCGCCTCTTGGAAAAAATATGTCAGAGATGCCTTACCTAAACCATCATAACCAATGATGCATTAAGTAATTGAAATCCAACAAGCCATATGTAGCCCACAAATATCTCTATTCTATGGTGAAACACGACATTCCATTCATAGTCTAACATAATTATTGTTTCTCAACATCAAATGAGGTCACAAATCATGTTAATGGTGATCAATCGACGACAAGTATGAGAAATTGAATAGAACATTCAGTATATAAGAAAATCAAAACATCAAAGATTACAAATCAAGCTAAACACCATGGTTCATTGTTTAGACTACATCAAAACCCTAGAAAATGATATTAGCTCATGGCGGAGAGAAATACAACCATAATAAGTGGGAAAAAGTAGGAAAAAATGAGAAGAAATAAATTAGATTTGGATTGAAGCCCTTCTTCTCTTCCAATCTTCCCTTCCTTTCTTCAGATTTTCTTCCCTAAGGGAGAGATATTTTGCTCTAAATGGTGTTTCACCCAAGGGAACCTCCCTCTTTGCCTTCACGAACTCCCCCCTAGAAAAAGCCCTCATTTCTTTCCCTTATAAAGCCAAAACCTAGAGGGAGAGGAGACGGGCTTCAGCAAAACATGGGCCCCGACATCCATGTTGTAGCGTGGTGGATCTACGCTGGGGCATGAGAATAGAGCACCAGAATAGAGCAGTGAAACCACACCGAAGCGTGAGCATCCATAAAGGTAACGTGATGGTCATCGCTATAGTATTATTAATTTTCACACTAAATAAGTGACGCGCCAAATGAGAGAGCACTCACACTTATTTGGTAATTGGTCCTTTTACTTCTCCTTCACTTCCTGATGTCGTATCTTGCTCATCTGGACTTTGAATCATGCGATCTTGGTGTCTACGGAAAGCCCTACCCGATATCATACCTTGCTCATCCAGACTCCGAATCGCGCGATCTTGATGTCTACGAAAAGCCCTCGAAGTCTAAAATCTGCCCATGCTACTGAGAGTTTACAGCGTAATATCATCACAGCTTAAAAAGGATCACATGGTTTCTACGACTGCATGATGACTTTCTCGCTTTTTCTTCGATTTTACTCATTTCCGCTCAATGGTTGACCTAATCACAAAATTGAGAAAAAAGAGCATTATGACACTTATTTATCTCATAAAACTACTAAAATCTAAGAAAACATGGGATAAATGATTACTTAAGATATTCATCACACCCCCAAACTTAAATCTTTTCTCGTCCTCAAGCAAAGGAAAAACACACATATACAAAACACTAAAATAGATATGAGTAAAGAATGGTGCTAGCAACAAGCTCGGAGAATACCATGACAAAGTTCTATGGAAACAATATAGCCTACATGGGATCCCAACACATTTAAAATCTTTAAAGACAAGGCATCAATAGACATGGTGATCAAGGCAAGCTTTGCCCTCAATTTCTCAATGAATCATTCCTAACGAAACTCTGGAAAAATGGTATGCTAAATTCAAATGTGATAGAGGTTTCAGACACCTTTCAACCAAACTCAACCCACTCATTTGAAAGAGATTGACAAAAATAGGTTGAGAACGCACCTTTTATTCAATACTAAAAGTAGAAAGTAGGATGTAATGCTAAGGTGCTCTAGAAAAGTGGCCATGTACTAGGATTCAAGCAGGACTCTCCACCAGCTTGGTTAAGGGCATCAAGTGTCAAGTTCTTCCTCGAATTTCACCCCACGACTCACCAAAAAACCTAAGCATCTACTTATGAAACTAAACCATCCTCTTTCCCATGTAACGGACAGTGAAGTCAATGACTCCTAGCCAGTTGGCTTAAGGCATTTAGGCTTTGAAAGACCCCTCAGACTGTGCTCGGAATTTTGATTGGAACAACTCACCTATTTATCTCATTTTCTTTCTTTTTCACACTTTTTTTTGCTTTTCTACTTATTTTTCTTTCTTTTTCTCTTTTTCTTTTGTTTGTGCAAATGTGGGGCAGTGTCCCAATACTATGGAAGTTCAAACCTTTCAAGGTAAGTTAATTTGAGAAAATAGCCGAGACTCGATGTACAAATGAGATCTAGTGTGTGTGTGTGTGTGCATGAGTTCCATTAAGAAGTGGTTCCTTGAAAAACACGAAGGCTCTACAACCAAGCCTCCCACAACCACTAGATACACTCAATCTTAGATCACATAAATGTGATTGTATCCTAAGTTTTGGATAAATAAAACAAACTTTTGAAGCACAATGTCAAAGCATTCTCCAAACAATTGTTAAGCACCAAACCAACTCATATGAGACACAAAACACAAACACAAACACAAACATGTATAACACAAGATACTAAAGAAATCAAAAGTTGATTCTACCATAATTTTGTTGGGCATGGTGCCTTAAAAGCATGTAATTTGTACTGCTTCATGAAAACAATTTTCTATATTTGATTCTTTATACATGTGTTGTATAATTTAGTAAACATCAGAAAATCCCAAGTTTATTAATGTAATTATAAATTTAGTATAAAAATGCTTATATATGAGATGATCAAGATTATAGATAATAAACTAAACTATCCGTAGTAAATCGTTATGGATCTTGATCTATAATATCATTAGCACGATCCGTTGAATGATTAAGAACGCAAGAATCTTGACTGATTACTGATGTAGTGACATTAAAAATGGAGGTGCTGGTGCACTGATTACATAGACAGATCGTACATGGATTAAACTCAACAATATACTGCTACAATTAAGAGCTTAAACCGTGTCATCAGATGATCATATGCGTATTGATCTTAAATCCCGAGCGCCATGGACTCTTGTCTATTTCAATAGGGCCTTTTGATTCATAGGTTACAGTCTGTCCTAAGACAAGCCTAATACTTATGTCTTGGAGGTCTATTGAGATAGGTGGGTGGGAACATGTCCTACAGATATGGAATCCAAACCCTTCTTAAGGGAAGCTGGATAATTGGTTTCCTTAAGTGTTAATTATGGAATTGAACAGTTTGAGCGCTCTAATTTATAGCAGGTTTATAAATTAACTGTTCACTAGTGAATTAATGGAACTTAAGGATAAAGATATCATTAGAGGGGTAAAACGGTAATTTCACCTAGCTCTAATGATGGACCAATTTTGGAGGATTGAATTGCATGTAATGATCACATCAATGGATCGCTTGAGTATCACTATGTAAATTATTCTCAGAATTACAAGAGTTCGCTTCGCATTTTTAGTAACAATATTGGAACTAATAAATTAGATTAATTGATTAAAGAGCGAATTAAATTATCAAATTTATTGGAGCTTGAATTGCAGGTCCATAGGTCCCCGGTCACCTCTCAGAAAAACATTGTACATGATTAAATTAACAAAGAAATCCCTGAGGGCATAGTTGTAAAAAAATTATTTCTACTGAAGTAGTTTATGTAGTATCTATTAGATACCAAATGTTAATTTAATTAATTAATAGTAATTACTATATGAATGAAACGTTAATTTGAGAATACAATTGATAATTAATATTAAATTAATTAATTAATAGTAATTACTATACGGATGAAATGATTAATTTGATAAATTAATCCTATTTATTTTTGGTCACTTAATTTGAATTATTTTTAATTCAATATTTAAATATGCCACTTGATCCAATGGTTGAGATCAATTCAAGGCATATTATAAATAGAGGCAAAACCTCTAGCGCCAAGGGGTGATAAAAATTAGAGAAAAAAAGGAGAGAAAGAGTTTCACTTTTTTTGCCTCCATCTAACCCTCTTGATCTCATGTGTTAAGAATATCAAGAGTTCTAAAAACAAAACCTTTGTTAATCTGCACCCCCACACGTACCCTGTAGTGAAGAGGAACGACTTGGAAGATCATGGAAAACAGGGGAAAAGAAAAAAGGCATCTTGAGTTGTCAACCCTACTTACCAGAAAAATCTCCTTAATTTGATTGAGGTAATTCTTCTTTATTGTTTGTTGATTAGTATGCATGTACCATAGATCGTGAGCAGTTTTTATTAATTTTTAAAATTTATTGGACCAAAATCTTCCACTGCAAACTTTGTTTTGAACTTTAAAAACCTTCAAATTTGTCCCCCCAAAATTGAACAAAACATTTCCTCAATGAAATAGAGCATGAAAAACAAAGAGGAAGGGAGGACTCGAAGATGATAAAGTAGATCATCCACTTTCGCTTTAGAACCAACTTTGGGACTTTAAAAAACCTAAAATTACAACTAAACAACACAAACAAGATCAAACTAGAAAAATTAACTAAAAACGAACTCAAGATTCAATTAAAATGGAAAAAGGAAAAGAAAACATTACTAAGCTTGGGTTGCCTCCCAAGAAGTTGCTCCATTTTTCGTAGAGTCCAACTTGACTCATCGAACTATGGAAAGAATGATGATTCCCTCCTCCATATCCGTTCTTAAGAATCGTTAGTTGTGCTCAATTAGCAACTTGAGCACACAATCTTCCACAATCATTTTTTGGCATTTTTTTTCTTTTTGATTCACAATGGTTGCTTCCAATTCCTAGTTCAACTGAACAATGTACTCATCCACCTCGAACATGGGGGTCATTTTTTTATTTTTCAATTCCTTATACACCTCCCCCATGTATCAGTATCCAAAAAAGTCTTTACAACTTCTTCTCTCTCTCATTTATACTCAAGAAGCTGACTCATCTTCTTTAGCAATAGCTCTTTAACTCATCCGCATCAACTTGTTCTCTTATGTTCAAGCTCTACTACCATCAAGGTTATAGCCTCTTTGTTATCCACATCTTCTTTCCAACTTCACCTCAAGAATGTTAAAGTAAGCCCTTTGTCGTCTTCTAGCTCATTCATTGTTGGGCCATTAGCTCTTCTATACTCATATCCTTCATATGGAGGCTGTTCTATCTCGATCATGTACTGAGTATGAGAAGTGGCTTGTGGAGTCATTGTCTCTTCCAAGCTCTTGAGTGGTAGGGATTGAAATTGGACATTAGCCTTTGTCTCTTCCATGAATAATTCATTTCTAGACTTAGCCAATTTAGCTTGGACTCTTCTCCATTTAACCATGATTGCCTCTAGGTTTGTCATTTTCTCTTGGGGAGGTGCACTCATCTCATTTTGGGCATGAAACCTAGGAAAACCAACTTGAGCATTGTCCATATCAGCCATTGATCCTTCAGATTCAGCTTTAGCCATGGCAAATTCAACTTGAGCTCTTCTTAATTCAGCCATGGTCTCTTATAAGCTTAATCCTTGGAATTGTGGAGAATGGTATGATGGCTTGCTTCCCATGAGAGGCTCGGGGGATGGTCCCATCTAAAATTATAATTGTTTGAGTATGGGGTACCTCCATACTGAACATGATTCATAGACATATGTGGGTTCCACACTTGACTTCTCGCTCTTTGATGAAGCTTATTAGCTATTTGCCTCATTCTTAGCTGCTAAATAAGGAGGGTCATTTTAGTTGATGGTTTCATGAAAGGATCCATTGTGTGTTAAATCCTAAAAAACAAAAATGAAAACAAACCAAAGTAAAATACAAAAGGAAAATAAAACAAGACTAACTATATCCAAAGTAAAGAAGGACTACATGGTATCAATATTAGTAAAAACACCAACCCCCGACAACAATGCCCAAAACTTGATAGGCTTGAAATATGTTATATAAAATTTTTTTGCCTATATGAGCAAGTGCACACATCATCTAAAGTAATATAATGAAGTATGAGTATTGTCCCACGAGGATTAGGTTACTAATTACCGAAATTAGAATAGTCCTAGCTTTATTTGGATAAATACAAAGGTGAAGTTGAAATGGAAAACAAACTAAACTAAAGAAATCCTAAACTAAAGTCTCTAATAACATGCAAAGAGAAAATGTGATTACAAGAAAACCTAGGGTTTTGATTTTATCTGCAATGTACCCCATGGTGAGATTCGAATGGTTCCAATGATGCCTAAATATATATTAATGGCAAATTCCACCTGCACATGCTATTCTTTCAAGCACACACCTACTCCTTGGTGATTATATTGCATTTCCTTTTACCTTAAACCATCATATCTGTAAGATGCACATAATTGAAATCAAGCCACATGCAACCCAATAACATCTCTATTCTATGGTGAAACACGACATTCCATTCACTGGCCCAACCTAATTGTTTCAACCTCAAATTAGGTCACAAATCATGTTAATGGTGATTAATCATCAATAAGCATGAGAAATTGAATAGAACATTCAATATTTTAGAAAATCCAAACATCAAAGATTACAAATCAAGCTAAACACCATCGTTCATTATTTAGACTACATCAAAACCCTAGAAAATGAGATTAGCTCATGGAGGGGAGAAATACAACCATAAGAAGTGGGGAAAAGTAGGAAAAGAGGAGAATAAATAAACTAGATTTGGATTGAAGCCCTTCTTCTCTTCTAATCTTCCACTCTTTCTTCTTCAAGATCTTCTTCCTAAAAAGAGATTTTGTCTTAGGGTGTTTCCATCCAAAGGAACCTCCCTCTGTGCCTCCACAAATTATCCTTGGAAAAAGCCCTCATTTCTTTCTCTTATAAAGCCAAAACCAAGAGAGAGAGGAGATGGGATTTTGCAAAACACGGGCCCCAACATCCATGCTATAGCTTGATGGATCTACGCTACGACTTGGATAAATGGGGAGCTATTAGAAAAGAAGGAGCCAAACCACGCTGAAGTGTAAGCATCGACGCTACAGTGTGAGTGGACTCACGCTAAAGGGTGAGAGCACTCACACTAAAGTGTGAGAGCACTCATGCTATAGCATGAATGTTCTCACGCTAAAGAGCGAGGGCACTCACGCTTATTTCGAAATTCGCCCTTTTACGTCTCCTTCACTTCTCACGCCTGATCTTGCCTATCCGCACTCTAAATGCTTATTGAAGGTTAATTTATTTATATAAACATGATAGAATGATATAAAAATAATGCACATATGTAGAATTAGTTTATTTCTAGTGATACTTAATTTAAAACAAGACAAACGTTACCTTAGGTTCTAAGTTTTATTTCTAGTGATTGATTTTCTTTTTAAAGAAATTTCAAGTGACTGATTAAGTTTATATATTTTGAATTAGTTTATAAAATGTAGTAGATATTATCTTTCTTACAAATTTAGCAATCATTTGACCCTTAATGAATATCTTTATAGCGCCACATGATTTGCAAATGAAATAGTAAAAATATTTATTACATGAATAAATGTTTATGACACAGATATTTACATGGAATATCAAATTTATTAAAAATTTTATTTATTTCATCCATTTGTATAAAAATACTAAAAAAATCTATTTTTATGATAAAACAAAAATACCATGATTATGATTTAATTAATAATAAAATTAATAAATTTTAATTACCGTAATAAAACCTAAAATATCTCATAATCTTTAATATTCCTTAAATTCAAAAGTTAAATAAAAATTATCATGATAAAGGATTTTTTTTTTTTTTAATAAAATCGGGTGAAGATTATGTAAAATTTACTTACAAGCTTAATAAGTAATGAGGTTCCTTCATTTTCTCTCTCGAGACACACCCTAGCCGCTTCTCCTTTGTTCTCTTTCAACCCTCATCTGCTCGAAATGAGGGTGATTTTATTGGTCCGAAATCACTCATTTCATCGCTCTTCCTTAGACATGAGTTTTCTTTAATAAAGTGGTTTCTTTCATACCGACCGGTTTTCCTTCGCTTTTCCTTGTTTTTGCGGTTGTTTTCGCGACTTGTCAGGAAATGATTTCGCGACTTGTCGCGAAGATGTAGTTTTTTTCTGCCGACGGATGGCTTAGAGTTTTTGCATTAGCATTTTAGATTGCAAAGTTTCGACATGACAAAAAGTCATCATATCACCCGTTTGGCAGAATGCTATCTAGAATCTTATGTGGCCTCTAGGCATCTGATTACCAAATGTGTAGGCCTTGAGCCGTTTCTTTTTGCTATTAACTTAGATGTTGTGTCATCCTCTGAAGGTTTTAGTACTTTTGATTATGTGTTTCTTCGAATGTATTACTAACCTGAATCATAAATTTATCTATTTAAAAATAAAGTAATGAGAGTTTCGTTTAACTATTTAAAATAATTCAAATATTATTTTCTTGAATTTTTTCCAGACAATGAACTGTCTTTTATGTACATATGGAGAGAATGATAACAAAGAGAATTTTGATATTTTTATAAGAGCGTTTGAGAAAAAGTTACTATCTTTAGCTTTTTCCTATTAGAAGATAAGAACTCTAATCGCCCATCGTAGCCGATGAGGTCTGTATCAAGCGTACCATTACAACTGACATGGTGAGTCGCCACCCTGCTCTCCCAATCATCTCAACTCAAACATGGCCTAAAAACTCTATGCTAATTCGTTATCATGATAAATAAAAAAATACAACTATTTTTAAATTTCTATTTACATTTTTATTTTCTAAAATTTTTAGTAATAAGGATGATTTTTTCTCATCGTTTTTATTTTTATGCCTCCAAGGTTTCGCAACCTCTCGAATCTTAATTTCCCATAATCAAGCCTTAATTCCCAATATTTGTTGTGGAAGCTCTTGCATCATACTATGAAGATTAGACATTTTGTTAAAATTCGTAACTTTTTTGGGTTTATTTAGCTTTAATTGCATTCAATTAAAATAAATAATCAAACTCAATGATTTAACATAATGTTATTATGATATCATGACATCGCTTAGAGGAATTAATGGACCCATTCATCTCCACATTGGCTACAATGCCAGGCCTAACCACCTTTATTTTTCAAAAATTCCTCTCCATCTTTATTTTTTGTATTCTTCCAAGCCACTCGTTTACTCTCTTAGCCTTTCGTTTCACCAAGCAGTTTGCGGGTACTCCCGTTTCATTTCTTCATTCATTGGCACAAATAGACATTGTCCGATATACCAATCTAAAACCGCCATTCATTTACTATTATTACCCAATTAATGATGATGGAACTGACTACACTACACCCAAAGTTAAAAATATCAATTTCGACTCCGATATCAAGACTGGATTTGGCGCATATGATCGCAGATTTATTTCCATGGATATTTTTACATGAATATTGATACATCGTGAATTAAAAAAATACTTTGAAATTCATGGAAATACTTTGTAAGATTGTAAAAATGACATTAATAATCAAATATACACATTGATATTACATTGCAATGGTCTTTCAAAACCAAAATGAAGATTAATGTGGCTCCATTGCAACATTTGACGAGGGGATCCCATCTTGGCAAAGACAATACTCATACCATGACATAGTGTTAAGATATATTGATTATAGGATCGAACATGTCATGCATAAATGTCTTGACTTGTACCCACAACCTCTCCATGAATAGGAAATTCGAGGTTCACCCACATGGTCGTTTGAAATCCTTGTTACATTTGATATTGAATTTGGAATGGCATTTGTGAATCGTAAGGATAGTTAATCATTCCATATTCACCAATGGAACCTAAAGAATGTGAAGAAAGCTGACTAAAACTCATCAGGTAAGGAGGAAAATGTCGACGCTATCGATGAATCATCGTATTGAGCGCCAATGCTCAGACTCAAAACTAAATAAAACTAATCCTCATTGTGTTGTGCCATCCTTTGTTGTCACCTCTATATGGATTTCTAATGGCTCCAATACCTAGACCAACTCTCCTAGACCTGTGGTCTTCATCTTGTGTAGCATGTGTGAAATCATTTTCACCAGTAAATGGACTCAATGGATATTCACTTTGTTGTTGATCTGCATTATCCCTACCATCATTTCCATTATCACTACCATCGTTGGTCCCCTTTCCTCTTGAGCCATTATAGCCTGTAGTAGAAGTACTAGCAAAACTAAGTCTACTACTATGTTCAACACTTGAATCAAAAGAGGGTCGAGAAGTGACAACGGGCTTAAATGAGTCTCAAGTGTCTTGACTGAAACTTTCACTATGAACTTCTTCAAATAAAATCCGCTCAACATCAACACCTGCTTCTCGAACATGTGCAACAATTCATAGATCAGGATTTCCATTTTCATCATCTAAATGGAGAGGTCTAACCCATTTGAATAATTGATTATCCTCTTCTTCAAAAACTTTGCTGAAATGTCAAGTAAATCATGGTAATCCTTTTCAGTAACTTTATCGGTCTCTACTTGCATATCTCGTATCTTTAGTTTCATGTTGTAGTAACAAAAAAATAATTGTTGGAGTCGAGGATAAGCTAGTTGATTTCTTTGTTTTGTATGGATCAAAGCAAATGTGTTCCAATTTCTCTTACATGCTGAAGATGATGCAGTTTGGAAAAGAACTTGAAGGGCTAAATTCCTCAATGTGGGAGTGTGGTTTCCATACATAAACCACCATTCAACTATAATAAAAATTACTAACATTCAAAATCTAATAAGAACATGGTAATGGACTTTACTTTTCAACTTTTAGTGAGAAATAACACTCACCTGGAACCATTAAATCTCTTTATGTTATTGTTGCTCGATCACCGAATCCCCTTTTGGCATCTCAAAACATTATAAGTAATGAATTCAAAATGAACTTGTCAAATCAATATATGTGTAAGTGTAACCAAATAAATTGAATCAATTAATTAAAAATATAGTCTATTGATGTACCTCATTTCCAATATTACCAAGGCCTACAATAAAGAGAAGATAATTTTTCAAATACTATGAACAAATTGGAGTAGCTTCAAATGGGCACTAACTCCAAGTCTATATTGAAATCTTGGATTAAGATAATATGCTACAAAAGTGATTTAGAATTAGTATGTGATAAAAGGAAAATAATATGCATTAAAAGTGGATTATGATATCGGGCTTAGTTACCCGTCAGATGCAGAGGGTGTTTGAGGGTTTTATCCCAATGATCTGCGATGAATTTTTTTTTATCCAATCATTAACTTTGAGTTCATGTAAATTTTGCTTCATTACTCGAATTAACTCACACACAAATGATACTGTTGACACTGCAATCACTAATGCGCAAGAATTCTGTATAAGGTTCTCATGATTGACACTAGGTTAGAGACCTTCTCCCAATATGCATGATTAAACATGAGTCCTTCAACCTCAAGTCCAAGGATCGTCCGACTAAGCTTGTGAGAAGCCCATTCATCACTAATAAATATCTTCTTCAAATTAGCCCTTTTTTTAAGAAGACTTGTTAGGGCGATGTAATTTGTCAGAAATCTTATCGCTCGATGCATATTTCCACCACAAACCTTTCTCATTTTTGCAAGCAACCAACCATGATTGTAGATGAAGTTGGTGATCTTTTGTGCATTGGTAATCAAGTCCAAAACACTTTCTCTTTTACCAATATCTTCAAACATAAGGTCGATGCAATGTGCTACACATGGAGTCCAATATAAATTGTACTTCTTCATTAAAAATTTCCCAGCCTTCATAAATGTTGATCCATTGTCTGTAACAATTTACACAACATTTGCTTCACCAACTTCCTTTATCACGTCCTTCAACAAACCATAAATGTATTTGTTGTCTTTGATATTATCTGATGCATCAACAGACTTAAGAAAAATTATACTTCCTTTACAATATACCATGAAATTAATGATGCTTAATTTCGTGGGACCGGTCCATCCATCACACATAATTGTGCACCCATAGGTCTTCCATTTCTCCCTTTGGATATTCACATAATCTTCCATGTCTTTATACTCCATATCCAATTATTTATTTTTGATTTCATATGGAGATGGTGACTCTATTCCCATGCCTACAAGTTAAAGTAAATAATTATATGGTTTGCTACTATAATGTAAGATAATA
Source organism: Tetrastigma voinierianum (assembly GCA_016808115.1). NCBI lineage: Eukaryota > Viridiplantae > Streptophyta > Magnoliopsida > Vitales > Vitaceae > Tetrastigma > Tetrastigma voinierianum. The sequence goes on along the minus strand of JAEQBH010000679.1, from coordinate 206,968 downwards.
ATGTTATTAGAAATTGAAAACTGATTTTCACATACTAGCTTGTTGTGCACCAACAATCATGTTTTTTGGGCGGGTGAAAGTCCTGGCCAGGAGGCGCAACACTCTCATATGAAGACCACCGATTAATCTGAATTTTATCGCTTTGATCGTGACCTTTAAAAAAGATTTTACTACTCTTTTGTCTTAGTTGTCGTACTGTATAATGATGCAGCAAGAGGTGATGGATCCGATTGTCTCGCCACTTTAGGGATCTTTACACGCCTTACTGATCGCTTGGAAGTGATTGTGAAGGCTCACCTATTGCAATTATATATATTAGAAATGCTTGTAAATCCATTTATACTATAATAATGAATTCTAAGTTCAAAGATTTACTAATTTTTCTTTGCCTCCCTCATAAAACCTTCTTTCATTGTCAATTTCATTAACTAAATTTCGACGCATCGACATGTCGCTAGATAGCTAGCTCGCTCGTCGTATGTCTCATGTCAGCCGGATACATATAGACATTACCCTTCTCCTCCTCATCCTCATCCTCATCATCATCATCATCATCATCATCATCATCAACAACGAGATGTCTATGGCTACCACCCATTGTGCCTTACCAGCCTACCCCTTCAATATTTTCGCTGCTGGCTTTGTTTCTTTCAACCAAAGATTACCTGATATCTTTTTCGTCTAGATGGTACACGAGGAATTTCCATATTATTGAGGGGGATTTTGTATGTGATGCAAGCGAAATTTAAACCAAGTAATTTTGCTACTTTTAACCACTATAACATGTACCGCATACTGCGGCCATTTCTCGCCCTCTTAATAGGTGTACAATATTTCCAAACAGGATAACAACCTCCAGCAATGCTTCCACTTCCACTATCCATCCTATGTACTTCAATAATTTTAATCAATTTATATTCAAATCAAATCTAAATATAAAGTTACATTAATTATCATAAGTTAAAGAAAATGTGTTTTTACATTAATTAACAATTTATTATATTTCATATTCCTAATCACAATCTAAATCTAAAGTTATATTAAATATCTAAATATACATAATATATGTCCATATTTCATACATTAATTAAAAAATTTATAATTCATATTCATAATCTAACTCAAATATAAAGTTACATTAATTATCATATGTTAAAGAAAAATGTGTTTTTACATTAATTAACAATTTATTATATTTCATATTCATAATCATAATCTAAATCTAAAGTTATATTAAATATCTAAATATACATAATATATGTTCATATTTCACACATTAATTAAACAATTTTTATATTTCATATTCATAATCTCAATATAAATATAAAGTTACATTATTATCATATGTTAAAGAAAATGTGTTTTTACATTAATTAACAATTTATTATATTTCATATTCATAATCATAATTTAAATCTAAAGTTATATTAAATATCTAAATATACATAATATATGTTCATATTTCATACATTAATTAACAAATTTTATATTTCATATTCATAATCTCTATCTAAATATAAAGTTACATTGATTATCATAAGTCAAAGAAAATGTGTTTTTACACACTAACAATTTATTATATTTCATATTCATAATCATAATTTAAATCTAAAGTTATATTAAATATCCAAATATACATAATATATGTTCATATTTCATACATTAATTAACAATTTTTTATATTTCATTTTCATAATCTCAATCTAAAGTTATATTAAATATCCACTGACAGAGTAACATTCTTCCATGGAGTATATCTATGAAAATTGCGCTACGAGCAAAATCGAAAATAGGATTCATCGACGACACCTGTGAGGTGTCGTCGTCGGATTCGCCGGAATATGAACATTGGAAAAAGGGTCAGACATTATATGGTATTTTTGATTCTGAATGTTATGTCTAAAGAAATTGTAGAGTCAATCATTGTATGCAATCCTAACGAAGGAGCTGGTGGAAAGAGGTCGAGGATAGATTAAGAAAGTAATGCGCCTCGATATATAGAGTTAAATGCCACATTCCAAGGAGGAATGACGCATCACATAGTATTATATAAAGTCAAGAAACTTTGGGATGAACTAAGCCGCTTCAGCCATCGCTTTCACGTAATCAGGGTTCTCGCAAGAGCAGTGTCACGATTATGGAATCACACAAAATTATGATACGTTTTAGGTTCCAAATGAGAATTTTAAGGTTCCAAAGACCATATCCTCTTGATGGAGCCTTTACATGCTGTTAGTATGGCTTTTTCATTGTTATCAAGGTCAGCAACAGAGTTACATATAATCCAACCGTGATACTCGGATTTCGACCGCTTTATTAGCGCGAGGACTCCTAATTATTTTTGGGCGGCCATCAATTGTATGAAGCACACAACAAAGAAGAAAGAGGAGTTAGATATTGATATTAATGACACAGAGTGTCTATTGATTTATACTTGAAACACAACCCGTAAGAAACACTATTAGAATGAATGATATTTATTATACATCTCATACGATTTCGATCTGGTACAAATCAAAGATCAAACATCCCATTTATTTTCACACACATTGACGACCACCAGATACATGATAGGGTAGAACACAGAGATATGTCTCGCATAACACGAACCTATATAACAAACCAGTCGCCAAGGATAAAGATACTCTTTGGGAAATGAAAAATTTGAGAAATTAAGGCCAAAGAATTTTATTTGGACCAGTCTATCTTTTGAATAATTATTTGATAAAGAAGATTAAATAATTGATAAAAGTTAAGTTTTGCACTACATGGTCGTAACTCCAACCTTTGAATATTCCCAAAACACCATTTTGATTTCCAAATCAAAAAAGCCCTAAATTAAAATATAAAAAAAAAACTCTAAATAACCATTCGTTTGGTTGAAGTTTCCATCTAAAAGAACCGTCTTCACCAAGAATATGTTGTTCAACCAAATTAAAGAAGAAGTTCAAATTGGCAAATAATCGGTTAATGTTATCGACGAAGAGCAGAAGAACCATCTTCATAGTAAGTTTGATGACCCTAAACTTGTCTCTTCTGCCTCTCTTCTCCCTACGCTCTAAGAAAGAGAGGGATATCATATGTTGTGCGTATACGGTGATTATGACAAAAAATTGTTAATTGCTTGTGTTTCATTTTCTTGCACACCCCTTTTCTAGAAATTGATGTTTTTTGCTGGAAAAGCATTTTGTTGGACAATTGATGTTTCATTTTTCTATATGCTTTGTTAATTTCTGCTGTTATTAACCCTCTCCAAATCTTCAAACTTAGGTACGAGGTACAAGCTATGCAAACATTGAGTATAAGCATGATGTATGTTGGGTACAACCCAAATAAACATAAGGGTAATGGGTACAAACCTCTTTGAACCTGTACTCATTATACTTATAGGTACAAGCTATGTAAGCATTGGGTACAAGCATCTTGTATGCTGGGTACAACCCATATACACCTTAGGTACAATAGCTATGGAAAGTACGTAAATTAGTTTTCCCTTTTGTTTTATGTACAAATTCTTAAACATCTATGTTTGGTTTTTAATAATGACAATAATTTTGATCAAGTGTTGGGGAATTGAGGTGTTGGAGACAATTGTTATGGCACCTAGGAGGAAGTCGTCTTCATTTCGTGGGCAAGGGAAGCAACTTTCTGATTCGAATGAACTTGAGGGGAGACGAAAGTCTCAATTTGATTGTGACCTACTCGGTTCAAGAAGTATGTATGAGAGGTAAAAGAATTACTTATTTAATAGGACTACTCTTCCAAGTAGAGTCATAGATTTTGTTCAACTCAGCCAAGTTAGATTTGGAGAATATTTTCTTTAGATGGGCATATTATGACCAGAGTATTCGAAGCATTTGGTATTGACTCAATCTCTCGAGGATGAAGTCGAGGAGACATCACCTTATGACACCTATAATGATATGTCCATGGGACGGATGAAGTTTGAGAAAGTTGTTGATAGTTCATAGGTTCGTCCGATGGAATTTGGAGCCGAAGATGGTCATCAGCATGTTGATGATGATGAAGATCCGTATGATATGACTGATGCTGAATTCAAACATATGTTCACTTCATACAAATAATTCACAAACAGATGTACCAACTTCTAGTAATGAGACAGGTTTGGCTTCCCAAATTGAATAGCCACAATTGAGGCTTGATCAGTTTGAGAATAGAGTATCCTTAGATATTGTAGAATTATCCAATCAAATAAACCAATTGTCAGCTAAGCATTTGGAGCTAACTGCCTTGGTTTGCTTTGTTTCCTCCCACTACCGCCACATGCTCAAGTCCTCATGCAAAGTGAAGAGTTCTAAAATCATAAGATAATTTTTTACAATTTTAGTATGGCATTACATATGATGGTGGGACTTGTTAGTGTTAATTTGTATGAAAATACTCTTTATATGCCAATTTTGTGTACAATGGTTGGAAATGGGTATTTGTATTACTTACGGACTATTACTATAGTGGGTCGATTAATATATCTAACTTGCATTATGTTTTTTGTGTATTTCATATTTTAAGTAACAATTTGAGATGTATGCCAACAAGCCTGCAAATTGTGTTTGATAGACAAGGTTTCATTCCACATATGGTGGTCAAATGGTTGAGTAAAGTATATGCCGATCGACGACTTGTTAGATAAGCATATGTGCTAAGTCTTTTGATAGAGGAGGAGATTGATCGTCAATATGTGCACTCGATCGCCCATCGCCTTGTATCGGTGCCGGGACGACGGCTGCGCCTCAAATCTCAGTGGTATGATGTTGCATTTTTTCAGCTAGATTTAACTTAACGTTACATGTTTATCTTGGTTGTCTAAAAATAGAAGTTGAATCACATTTGTTTTACACAAATGAACATTACAATACGATTACAATGAGAAATGAACAATAAAAATCTCTTATTTACAAAAAAAAAACTAATTACAATACAAACCATCCAGTGTTTCCTAATAATTCAAGTTGTCCTAACTTCACAAAAATCAAATCCATAATATCTTTCAACTTCACAACAATACAAACTATCTTGTACTTTCTGCCAAAATACAATAAATCAACCATAATATCCTTAACTGTTTAACTTCATTTAGTGTATTTGGCAATACCGAACTCTCATTCTTTATGTGTTTGTTTAGGCGTAATCCAAGTCAAGTTTGACTTCAAGTTGCATCTTTACAAAGAGAGATATTATATCCTCGTTAAAAGAACGCCTAAATAATTAGTATTTTAACCCATATCATAATTATGAATGCAAGTGTAAATACTTAAAGGAAAACGATTTTCTTGTGTTTGGTTTCACCATGGAAAATATAAAAGAAAATAAAATATAATCAAAATTCTCAAAATTTACATGTTTTAAATTTCTTATCCTTATATAATAGAGAGAAATAAATAAAAATGAGTTTGATTAAACATATAAAATTAATTTAGATAAGCTTAAACATTATTTTTCTTATTTTCCCCTTAAATTCCCTTTCTTTCCACTTTTCCTCTCTATTTCGATATATCTACTTTTTAATACTTTTCGATTCCAAATGAAGCCTTTATCAATTGTTTGAGCACAAATGGAGCTTTAAGGATTGTTTGGCTCCACATTCCATTATCAGCAATGGCTATATGAACTCCATGCAACATTAAGAAAAAAAACCCCATAGATGGCTGAGGAAGAGATTCGGGTGTGGAACGTGATTAGTGCCCAAAAAGTGCTATTTTGAACCCTATTTATTATAGGTTTTGAGTGCTTTTTGTGTACTAATCATGCTAATTAACCCGATTTGCACATTAAGGTCCCTACTATTTTAATGATCGTGATTTTGTGGCAATTTTGCGCTATGAGCTAATTATGCCAAAATTGTTGAGTCGATCCAAGCACGAAGAATTCAAGTCAAACTCAACATTGCGTATCAAAGATCAGAAGGAGCAAGAGAAAAATGTTAAGAAAACACCACCGCAGAGCTTCTCCCGGCGAAAGCACTGCTCTCAAACTCTCCAAGATCGCTGCCTCCCACGCCTGCTCGCTTCATGTCGCTTACACCCCAAGGCTTGCTTTGCTTTGCTTTTTTTCCATTTTACCCCCTCGTAATAACCTTCCCAATTTTGGTTTTTTGTAACTTCCCTACACCGAGCATCTATATGGAAGTCCCAGCTTGTACAAATCAAAAAACTTGAATTTTTGATATACAAGTAGTTTTTTGGAGGCGCCTCCCAAATTTCCTTTCCTTTTTCTTTCCTTTTCTTTCCATTTTTCGGTCGCAAACACCCTCCGAGGATGACAACCTCGTAGAGGATACTGCTAGACCCCTTCCTCCTTGAAGAAGACTACTACACAAAGTGGAGGCAACCTCACTGCCCCGTTTTTAACTGCATTTTATTTTTATGGCTGTTTGTGCCCCCGCTTCTCACTTAGGTTAAAAACTTTAAGCATGCTCTCTTTAATGCGTATTTGGCAAGCTTTTTCGGTTCAATGGATACTTTCACTAGATCCATCGGAGGCCCGGGCTATTGCCTCCCCGCGCTTATCGTGGAGCAGGGTTTTGTAGGATGTGTTTTCACTGAGCAGGACATTTATGCCCATTTAAATGCTATGTTTCAAAAGGGAAATCATAGGGTTTAGTTTTTAAAGCTAAATGAAATCCCGGCTCTGGAAATGACTATATGTCATCCTCCCCAACTCGGTGAAAATACTCCGGACATGTGGTTACCTTAAAACCCTAACCCAGCTGGTCTCGAGACTCAAGGAGTTCTTTCTATTTTTCTTCATTTTATTTTCGGCCAGAACCCACCAACCCACCGCTTTTAATCAAACCTGAAAAATCCAAATTTAATTCACTATTTTTGGATTTCAATTCTCAAATCATTTGGTGGTACAATAGAAAAACTATGATCCTTGTTCGAATCTCTAGACCCTATATCAAGTAGTAGAAATTACTCACGTAGTGTAGAGTGAACTTAGGATACAAATTTTGTTGATTCCTGATCACCCCATCGTGGCACTAATCATAAGTATGCCGCTGTTTAGATAAGTTTTTGGGTTGCATTCGATTTAATCAGGAACACTTGCGGATCCACATCACAAGTCTTCGTGAATTTCCTTTTATCATTTTACGCCTTTATTTTTCTTAGTTTTATTTCATCGTTAAAAAAAAAGTTGTTGCAGATCAGTTAAGTCGCTTCGCTTCGCGCAGAATCCATTTTCGGGATCGTACCAAGGCAAGCATTCCGGGCCGTGCTCTGGTGGGAAAAATTGGATCGAGAGAAAATGGAACCCCCTGCATGGAAGAGCAACACGCCGCAGAGTAACTCTAGGCATATATGACAATGAGGGACTATAGGAACCTCGCATGGCAAAATCAACAACCCTGGGAGAGAAATCCAAACCCACCTAGATCCATGAGGGACTACAGAGACCATTGGATGAGTGCACCCTCCTACATGGTGCCTCCACAGTATGCCTTTTGTCTCAAATTCTCAACTGTCACTACCTAACTCTGGGCAATGAGCAAGCACTCGGGATCTTACCAAACTAAGGTGATGCAGAGAACAAAGGTGAAACTTGTCGTCCAACTGAGTGAAAAAATCAATACCGAGGAGAATTCCTTCCTGACCAAAGATTAGATGGGCTGAACAATGATTTTGAGCATGAATGGATAACCCGCAAGATTCCACTCGAAGACTCAGACCACCAGCAGTTGTCCATCGTGAGGAAGGGGTGCCAAATGACACCATGGCAAAAAGGTGGTGTCAATAAAACAAACACACGAGGAGCTTATAGAGATTTTATTGAATTATCTCGAAGGATTACGAATCTCGATATGTGTGATGTTGGTTTTCCAAGGGGAGAACTAAGAAGAAATCATTGCCTTATCGACCGAGGAGGCGCTGAAACAAAAAGCAAAGTGGGAAGTGGCTTCCAAAAGAATGTCCTCCAACCAATCATGAAACCGAATCCCACCGGCTAATGCCTGGGTTTACTAATACCCACCGCGCAGCTCCCTCTCCACCGACCAAGTGAAGATTCGCCTCTCGCAACACAATCCACACCAAAACAATATCTAAAGGCCACCCACCTCGTGACCGCTTCGCTACACTTCAAGAGATTAGTGGCCTATGTGGCACTTTGCCACTACATCAGCGTACAAGCGGAAATTTCACGACATTGAGGATGGCACATGTTGGTTGGTTCAAAATCGGCTCAGATTTGGAGCATCCGAACTCAGGCATTTCCATTTCCCCACTTTTCGCTTAATTTTTCTTGTTTATTTAATTTATAAAGTATTTTATTTTGATTTGCAATTTTTCTCTTTTAGGGTTTTATCCCACTTTTTAGTTAATTTATGTTTTTAAATTTATTTTCGCTTCTAATTTTTTCACTCTTTTTCGTGTTAATTTTGCAAAGCCAGCAAATTTTGAAGCCTCGATTGAAAATCAAGAAGCGCCAGAAGTGTGGGATTTTTCAAGACTTATAGATGGTAAATTTAGTAATTGCATAAACGCTAAAATTTTACATAAATTTCTACAGCTGAATAAATTTTGCTAGCTTAGCGAAATCCTTTGTTAGACAATGAAATAGGAAAATTCACAAAGAATAATACTTCCGCTTAAATTTCTCAATAGAAAGCTTAAATGCACAGTTGTCTTCCACTACAAGACAAAATAAAGGCACAAAGAATTTAATTTGTTTTTTATTTTATTTTATTTTTATTTTTATTTTATATTTTTTATTTAAAAAAAAACGTTTGTTTTTCTTTTTATATATTATTTTATTTCTCAGAATATAGTATATATATATATATATATATATATATATATATATATATATATATATATATATATATATATTTTTTTTTTTTTTTTTTTTATTTTTTTTTACTTTTTTAGTTATATATTAAAAAATTTTGAAAAAAAAAATCGCTTTTTTTAATATATATATATATATATATATATATATATATATATAACAAAAATAATAATAATAATGTTTTTATTTTTTATTTATTATTTTTATTTTTATTTTAATTATTAATTATTTTATTTGAATTTTCAAAAAAAAAAAAAATCGCTATTAGACATAAGAAAATTTTCAGAACTTAGTTTAACGCTGCATTTTCGCTACTAATGAAATTTCGCTAGCTTAGCTAGAAAAATTTTCGCTACGCCCACGCTACCTCCAATTTTGTTTCGCTTTATAACTTTTTTTCGAGTCCGAACTCCGTTTTTAGCGTTTTAAAATGCTATGGAAAGCTTAGAGAGTGTAGGAATCCAAATATGACCAGGAAAGAATATTTGAGATTATTATGAAAGTGTAATTTTAAAAATGGTCCAACTGGTCACTTTTTTCCTCTCTTTTCTTCCCCTAACTTGTTTATTTGAAGCCCAAACGGAGTGAATAAGGTGTCGATGGAAAGCTACAGGAAGTCTCCTCATCCAGAAATGATGTATCTCTTCAAGGAGGTAACACTTCCTTCTCTAATTTTCTTAACCGAGCCCCATTTCTGACACCGAGATGTTCGGGGTCGTGGAGAGTTAGCAAAGGAAGTGGCTTTTGGTATTTATGTTTGTTGCTATTTGCAAGCCATTTTGTGATGTTCAAGTGATTGTCGGGTCCCCTCTATAAAGCTGTTATACTTATAGCTTACTTTTCAAAATTCGGCCTCGTTTTGCAAATGTGTCACGAAAAATTTTCGTGGTTTTGCCTAACTCCGCTGGCTCTGAAAATCAAGCTTGGCCCAATTCTATTGATGTTACTGGTTCCATGCTTGGGCTTGAGTGAATGATTAGTTGAATCTTTCGGATTTCGACCTTTTTCTTCCACCTTTAGCCAACCACACACAGAGTACATTAGGATTTCAATGATAGGCTAAAAAATTACACAACCTCTTTACTTTGTATTACTAACCTACCCTAGTTTCATGACCCACCTTAATAGGTTATGGACTCCTCAGGGAAAAGAAAAGAGGACAAACGAGAAGAAAAGAAAAGAAAAGAAAAAGAAAAGAAAAGAAAAGAAAAAGAATAAAATCGCAAATACTTTGCCTTGAAACCCGAGCACGTCCAAGGGTGGCATGGCGAAGTCTCTAAAGCCCGGCGTCTCTAAACTCTTCATCAAGTTGGGAGTCAGCAGACTAGTGTTCGTTACATGGTGGATGGGGTGGAGGCTGAAGAAGTTGTGGTGCTGGAGTCTCAAATCATTCTGTCCGGTGAAACCCAGAGTTTCCGTGGGTCGAAAGATCCCGGCGACTCTCGTGCCCTAAGCCCCACCTCAAGCTGGAGTCAACTGATCCTCGCATGGACTTTGGTGAGGTCGATTCCTCAGCATCGCACCCACAACGCAGTGAATTGTGGAATAAGAGGTGAGTCCCCATCGCTTCTAGTTGGTTAGCATGCTAGGTCGTGGTTGTAGCTAGGTCAGGTGAGAGTGCAACACGCCTTATTGTCGAGAGTCGATCAACAAAACACTCTGTAGGGATTTCGTGAATTTCTGGGTTGATTCACCAAGAAGGAGGCTCCTTTACATCAATTTTGTATGGCCTTCATCTCTCATGATAGTTATTGGATTTCCACTATATTGATTATTCTTACTTAGGTTGTGTTTAATACTTCCACCAAACCTTTTTTGAATCGCAACCTTTTGTAATTTAATTTTGTTATCAAGTTAGATGCTCTTCTTCTTTCTACATTGCTAAGGACCAGCAAATGGAAGTCGGTGCGATTAGTGCCCAAAAAGTGCTATTTTGAACCCTATTTATTATAGGTTTTGAGTGCCAGGTAGTCCAATCATGCTTAATTAACCCGATTTGTACATTAAGGTCCCTACTATTTTAATGATCGCATTTTGTGGCAAATTTTGCAGTTTTTACTAGCTAATTATGCCAAAATTGTTGAGTCGATCCAAGCACGAAAAATTCAAGTCAAACTAACATTGCAGACAAAGATCTAAGGAAAGAAGAGAAAATGTTTTGAAAACACCACCGCAGAAAAGCTTCTCCCGCAAGCACTGCTCCCACCCAGACTGCCCTCCCCGCTACTCCGCTCGCCACGCTACACCCCGCTTGCTTTTGCATGCTTTTTTTCCATTTTACCCGTGTAATAACCTTCTCGATTCGTTTTTAATCTCCCTTACACTGAGCATCTATATAAGTCTGGGCTTGTACAATCAAAAAACTTGAATTTCTGGATATACAAGAAGCTGGAGCTCGCAGCTTCCTTTCCTTTTTCTTTCCTTTCTTTCATTTTTCATTGCTAAACACTCCTCCGAGGATGACAACTCAGGATGTTCCTGGCTGCACTCCCTCCTCCTCAAGAGGACTACCATGGCTAGGTGTGGAGGTAACTCACCTGCTCCCCGCTTCAACGACGATTTATGGCTTAAAAAGCCAGTTCCCGTCTCACTTAGGTTAAAATCCTTGCATGCTCTCTTTAATGTGCATTCGCGTTTCTTTGCGGTTCATTATTACTTCAATTAGATCCATCGAGGCTCGCTAGTTGTCTCCCGCTAGTTATCGGGAGTAGGGTTTTAGAGATGTGTTTTCAATCATAGGGACATTTATGCCTACTTAAATGCTATGTTTCAAAAAGGAAAATCATAGGTTTAGTTTTTAAAGCAATGAAGATACTGCCTCGAAATGACTATATGTCATCCTCCCCAACTCGTGGAAAAAATAATTCTAGGACATGTGGTTACCTTTAAAACCCTAACCCAAAGGGCTCGACTTCAAGGAGTTCTTTTCTTATTTTTCTTCATTTTATTTCGCTTGCAACCCACCAACTCCACCTGCTTTCTTTTAATCAAAACCCAAAATCCAAATTCCACTCACTATTTTTGATTTCACTAAATCATTTGCAATGAAGAAAACCTATCCCCAGTTCGAATTCAGCCCGGCTATATCAGAGTAGTCATCACTTAGTAGAGGAACTTGTGATACAAATTTTGTTGATTCCGCATCACCCTACCGTAAGTACGAATCGTAACGCAACCGCAAACAATAGAGAAAATACACATACACCTTTATATTTTTCTAGTTGTTTACCATGAGAACTGCATAAGCACCAACATTTTCTACAACCTTTGCCTTGGTTGTGAAACTGCAGTTACTTTGGTATACCAATTTGACTTCACCTATTAGCTAACAAATGGCAAGATAATCCAAATCATATCCTTGAGGAATAAATGAAAAAAATCCATGGCTTTCAATATTTGCCTCATATACTTCAAAAGGCAAGCATGTTAGTTAAACACTAAAAATTAAACTAGTAAATGCAAAAAAAACTATAAATAAAGAAAACCTTGTTTTTGGTAATCAAGAGGATTTTACAGACAGTGTTGTTTGTTAGCATGTTTCTCTTTGATTCCAAGGTAGGACCAAATCGAGCATCAACGCCAACATATTCACTCCCTTCTTCATGATCAACCCAAGTTGGCACTTACACATGAAAACAAATACTATGAGTACACTACATATCCCCATCAGGAAACAACTCAAATGATTGATAAAAAAATATAAAAATAAAAAGCAATGGCTCAACACATTCATGCCTCCACAATAATCATTTTTTGTATGCCTAAACTTTATATAAACACTATTTTTCTCTTTGTAAAAAAAAAAAATTAATGCTATAATGCTCAACACATCCATGCCTTCTTCACAATAATCATTTTTGTATGCCTAAAACTCATATAAACCCTATTTTTTTTTCTTTTTTTAATAAATAGGTATGATATGATTGGCTTTGAAAGGATATTCCATTTCAAATTCAAGAAAGAATTGTGGGAAGTGGAAATAAGCCACCAAAAATATTACCTAGGAAATGCAGTGAGTTTCTAAAAATTCAAAATTATTTGTAAAAATTTCATTCCTTCCATGATATATATATATATATATATAAGTATATATATATATATATATATATATATATATATATATATATATATACATGCTTTCTAAAATTATTTTTTAGAAAAACATAATTCATTAAGCTATACCAAAAGAAATAATTGTATTAACTTAAACTAAAAGATAAGTCCAAGTAGTGAGGGATTATTAATATAATCGACAAATCATACTTTTAAATCGGGGTAAGGGAAAAGATGAAGAACACAAGTTTAACTGAAGTCCAAAAATGAAAAGCCAAAAATATTTGCGCAAAAGTATTCCACTTCTCACTAGTTTAAATAAAAAAAATAGTCAAATAGAAGAACAAGAAGTCGTTTTAGCTAGTGGTAGTACAAAAAGCAGGAATCAAGCCGGCTGAATTTGATTTTTTCATTACTCATTTATTGACTGCTTTTAGCCACTCTAGAGCACCATAAAGCAAAATAGCTCATTGCAAGTAAATTCTCTCAACTATTTCTAAATTAGGAACAACAAACAATAGAAATTACAAAATGTCCATGACTTGTACCTATGTTTACATTAGTTGTCCTGCGGTAACTCATTAAGTACCTCGATGTTAAATGTGTCAGACTGATAATATTATCATTGTATCTACGATTAACAAGATTTGTACCCTAACTTTACTAATGTGTTATGTGCTTACGTGTTATAAAAATGATGTTTATCTATGTCAGACCTAGGGATGCAGATTACTAGTCGAACCTAAGGTTTTGTAATATACCTAGGTTAAGTAGTGTTTCGTGTGCTAATTCATTGTATCCTATGTATATAATGGGGTTATACCCATTATGAAATCAGGTAGTACCCACTACTTACATTATCGCATCTACTAGTTACCATTTCTTCAAGGTTTTACAAATGTACTATCTTCGTTTATTCATAAATAAAATTTATTAAAAAAAAAACAAAAACAAATTAAATTTCATAGATGAAGGTGAAAATAAAGGGAAGATGAATCACATTTATTCAAATGTTTCAATAGAGAGGAAGATGAATATATGTATAGATCATCCCCTTGAGAATGAAAAGATTGAACTTTTGCCATAGACATGGGTTGGAATCTGGCTGATTCTTATTGATTTTATTATAGAATCTTCAAACTTCTTTAGATGACCCTTTATATTCCTATACATATAGGGAAATTTCAAAGTGAAGAATGGTTTTTTAAGGTTTTTGGGGTTTGATTTAGGCTTTTTCTTATTTGGAAATCATAAGGGTGTTTTGGGAATCTTCAAATGCTGGGTCACGTGCAACAATGCTAGTAGCTTCTTTATCAAGTATATTATTTTCTTTATCAAATAGTTATTCAAAAGCTGCTGGATTTCAGTATCAAATAAAATTCTTCGGGCCTCATTTATCTAATAGTTCCATATCGAGACCCATAGAATAGTTTTCCCCAAGACTTTTTGTTTCGTCGTGATTATATAGACTAAAACCTTCAAATTAACATAGTTACAAGAGCCTTACATTATCTGCAGATTTTGTTCATTTGGACTTATTTGGATATAACTGATAAAATTACTTTGTATTGCTTAATTTGAAAATGGTTTTAATCTAAGACACTGCAAGTGCACAAATCATACAAGTAGTAAAATGGATGCGCATGGAGGTAATTCTATATAGAGATTGACAAGAATTTTGAATCAACTACCCCAACTACTTAAGGTTCACACTATTTGAACTCCCAGTGAATATTGATGCTTTAATCTATAAGATAATAGTCCTAGAAGATACACAGGAATATAAAAGGAGATTAAATGTTACAAAAAAAAAAAAGAAAAAAGAACAACACTGGATCGAATAAGTTTTCCATGAGAAATGAACACTATTAATCGAGGTAATCGTGAAATGCCCAATTCTCGCATTAATATGCATTACTCTATTCCTGTCATTGGATGTGGATTTGTCCAAGATGCCTTTACAATGCAATCGGATTTCTCCATATTCACTGGTTAGAGGCCCTTGTTTTTCTCAAAGACAAGGATCTGTGAAACGTCCAAATGCAATTTTTGTATTTTTTACCTTCGGCAAAGATCTGGGTATTTTTCTTTCCTAACATTTCTGCACCCCATTTCGAGGACTGCAAGCAGATTTCGCTTCCCTGCGGTGGTTACCGTAAAACTTACAACTCAATTGATGACTCATCCTTTAAATCTAATGGTTCTTCCTTCCCTTTCTGATGGATTTCTCAGCAATTATATGGTTGTGAACTTCCTCGATTAAGGTGAAGTCTCCTGATTATTTACATTGATAAATGTACTTCCAACATCAATTATGAGTGAAAAGGAATTTATCAAGGTGAATCCTCAGAGCTTAGTAGTTCATCAATGGTAGTCTATCATACCAAGTAACGTTCCTAACCTTCCAGAATTCCATCTCCGTGTCATGCGTGAGGCCCCTAGAAATCGTATAGGAAACAATCCTTGAAATGGTATCATATGCTACCATCGGGAACCGGTCGATTCAATAACAACATCAATCAAATAAATTCCAATCCAAGACATATTTCCTAAATGATGCGTAAAAGATCAACAGAATCAATCTGCAGAATCCAATCTAGTGAAATCGATGGGTTTTCACATCGTGATTACAATCGACAATGGATCGCTGATCAAGCACACCACCGTAATTGTAATAACCTAAATGAACTAATTCCTTAAATTTGTCCAAACTCCATTAATTTCAAAGAATGTAAGAGAAAATCAGAAATTAAATCCAGCTTCACTGCTTTCTACACAAACAGTTCTGTGATCCCGGAAAGGCAATAAAAGAAAAAAATTTAAAAATATATTCTAAAAATATACAGTGAGTCCTTCTTCTCTTCCCAATTCTGGGTATTGAAGACGGGAGCTACTTTACTAAAACATATAAGGGCTATTTATAACTGTCTAAAATTGGGCCTGATTCCAAGCTCCAGGTGGATTTCCTAAAAGAAAGCGCCTGGGGCTTGTCGTGCCAAGCTTCACGAACTTTAAGATGGAGTTTGACCTGAATTTTCTAATTTGCACTTGTTTAGTTGCGACCTGACATCTTCAATTGTGACTAGATTCCTTGCAACTGCCTTGATTAGTGGTCACGACCTTAAAATGGAGTCACCATTTTGGCTCTTTTTTTGCCTTTCCGCTGCATTCCCACGTCACACCCTCTATTTCAAGCTGCAGCACACATTTCTTTGTGGCCATGTATTCATAGTCAGAAATCATGACTTCTTTTTCCTGGTCGCAACTTTTCCGTCGCGACTTTGTTTGAGCTTTTGTCCTCATACATGTTGTTTGTCACGACGTTGATAACAGGTTACAACTAAGTGATTTCTCTTATCACAGCTTTTTTGGTCGCGACCTCAAAAGCAAGTCGCGACCTTGAATTATTTACATTTAGTCTCAACCTCAACGATGTTCCTGGTCGCAACCTTAGTTCTATCGATGTTCCTGGTCGCAACCTTAGAAGCACGTCACAAGCTCTTTGTTACCTTGCTGACCCTTTGCTCTGTCTCAATTAGCATATAATTTAGTTTCATGAATAATCGATTATCTCCGGCGGGTGACCTTCTACCTTCATCAATACCGAATTTTTAGTCGCGACCGAAAAACTGGGTCACGACCTCAATTGATACTCCCTGCCTTCCTTCTGGTCTCAACCCCTATTTTTTTATTGCAATCATTTTCCTTGCTTCATCCTCTATTTCCTTGCGTTAATTAAGAAATGGTATGTCGCCACCTTATGGTTGCTCTTCTTCTTTGGTGGTAGGTTTTGCTCCACTGGGTTTAAATGTAGCTGCAACCCAACGAATAGTCACAACCTCCCAAAACCCTACATGTAGAGACCCCTTTGTCTTGTTTCATGTCGCACCTCAAAATCATGTCGCGACTCGAGCTGAGTCTTTCAATTAAGAACCATTTGCAACTTCACCTCCCCCAGAGAGACTCTGCATCCATGGCTTCATCAACCGATCAAACGCCGCGCGACCTCAAGTTTATGTTTCGACTGGTTGTCTTCATTCGCGGTCGCGACCAAACCCGGGGTGGGTGTAAAGGACTTTGATTCTTCCCTTAAATATTCCTTCCTGTCTCAAAGAACTTTCCCTTGGCTCTAACGCCTATTGTCGGGTGCCCTTATTGTTTATTTCTGAATGCACCTCACTTTCCCGTCGCGACTGCTTGATGGCCTTCCATTTCTCCCTGGGCTAGTCTTGGTGGTGTCGACTGAATTAACTCTAACTAAGAGTCTTTGTTGCGACTTCAATTCCTCGCCGCGACTTCACCCCGTATTAGACGGTTTTCTTTCTTTGGTTCTGCCGGGCTTTTTTGATTCACTTCACTCTCTCGGCAAAATTTATGGAGTAAAATATCCATATTTCTGCATATTAATCAGCATTCATATTGTCGTTTAAATTAGAAAAATGGATTAAAAATCCAATGAGTTTTTGACTCATCAAATTCCCCCAAACTTAAAATTTGGCTTGTCCCCAAGCAAAGAAAAGAAAGAATTGTTTGTCCTCAAACAATTGAGCTTTATTTTTAAGGACATTTTTCTGATTTAAACCACAATCTTTCTTATTTTTAAGGAAATGTTTCCAACCTTCATCACAAATAAGCTGATGAAATTTGCATGTAAACAGACTCGCCAAAAATAAACTTTGTCTCCGTGGAGCTGCAGTAGGTCTTCCTTCCTATTCATCTTTTTGTGAAATTAGTTTATCTTTCTGTAATCTCCTTTGAAACTAATTTGAGTCCCATAGGCTTGTTTTTCATATTGATCTCCACTAATGTAGGCAAACTCAACCTTCAAGATCAAAAAGGTCTTTCGGGCTTGTAATGTTAGGCTTGGGTAATTAGGTAGGTAAATGGAAAATTTTAGGATGCAAATTACCTAGATCCCATACGAGTTGGCATTAGGGTACTAGGTGTTGAAACACCCCTACGAACTTAATTGTTCAGGAGAGATAGGCCACAAGACAAAACTTATTCCTTTTTCAATTTCTTTTCCTTTATTTACATTTCTTCATTTTATTTTTCCTCCTTCATCCTTGTAGTCTAAAAGAAATATTTCCCCCCAAACTTGTTCCTTTCTGCATAGTAAACTTTCCTTTTTTGAAAACTGGGTAATTTTTGGGGTTCTTTTTATGGTATTAATTCTAAGAAGTGGAATTCAGTCTCAATCGTCAGCGGTTTGAAGAAATTAGGATTTAGGCTCAATCATGGAACTAGATGTATGCTTTGATAATAATGGTGGGTCAGAAGAGGTTCAAACTTTCCAAGGATATTCCCTATCATTTCTTGTTAGTTGTTTCCGCCAGGATTTCGCCAAACTCCAATAATCTAACAAGTTCTAGGACCATATGTTTTCGGAAGCGCTCGATCATCCTAGAAGATGTTCCTAATTCCTCTTAAAGTATTAAGGATTTTCCAGACCTTGTGAATAGTTTTTCCAAGATTTGTGTGGACTTAGTTGTTTACACTCAAAATTCAATCATTTTGTTTTGCTCTTTTCAATCGTAGTATTTTTCATGATCGTACAATTTAAACTGGTTCAACCAAAATTGCAACTCTTATTCAGTTCCATAGTTCCCGCTCTTAACCTTTCCTTACAAAGGTTGTTCGATCTCATCGCTGGTACTGTGTTATTATACAATAAAGCTGGGGATATAGATCATTTCTGCGTAAAATAACAATGACAATAAACAAATACAATTCACTTAATCAGTTCATGAATTCAAACAAATCACTTTGTTAAGTAACCGGAATTTCATTTATTTAATAAATTCAAATATCAAACACTCAACACGCATAATCGATCGATCTATCTATACAAAACTACTGCAAGTAATACAAAATAATGATCTAATCTAGGAGGAAAATTCTCATTCCTTGATCTAAAAACCCTATGCCTTCCCTCCTAAAGGCCGAGCTCCTTAACCGCTCCCTCCCGACTGCAGAATGTGCACAGGAAGGGGCTGATAGAAGAGCGCAGACCCACAAGGTGGTTTCTTTCGCTCCTCTGTCTGGTCTCTCCCGACGGCGGAGTTTTGGTTAACTTTTCCTTCCACCCCTTCTCCGATCATCCACTTTGTAATGATAGAGCGCCTTTGGAATCATGTGACTAGAATTTCTTATTTGAGCTCCACTCCATTCATTCCATATGCTCGCATTTGCACCCTTGAACTCATCTTTTCCTCATCCCCTCCTTTTTCTTCATTTTCATTGTTCATTCTATCTCGTGTCTTCCCATCATTTTATAGTGACCTTGGTTCTGTGTGGAAACGGTTAAGCTCTTAAATCTCTTATCATTCCCAATGAATGATTTAAGTAAAATTGTCCCGATCCAAGAGCTCGGGCTAGCTTTCCAATGTGAGATTTTAAAAGGGAAAAGCTATGAAGTTTGATTGTTTAAGAGGCATTGAATATCTTTTAATTCCTCTTCGAAAAATATGCATCTAAACTATTTCCTTCAATTCCGCTGGTTTCGTTCGTATTAATAACAAATTTCTGCAAGAGGTTCCAAATGAACCTTTCTTCCTACCGACACTTTCACTAATCTCGATCATTCGCTAAGCAGATCCAAAATATCGCTCTCGATTTCAGATCCATGAATGAAAATTTTGGAGGGTAACCGGTCGCACTCTAGGCTTAGGGTTTGGAGATTCGAAGAGATAGAAAGTAGAAAAGTTGGAAAGAAGTGAAGATGAATTGAAGTTTGCATGAAATGGCTGGGTTTCATTAATTTGCCTTTGATGGGCCTGGCGCTTATCACGAACGGAAGGTTGCAACATTAAATTTGAGTCACCACACTAATGCGTTTCATTAACTCCCTCAGAATCGGCTACTACGCCTCTATTCTGAAGTTAAGACTTAAATTCATTGGGAGTTAATGACTTCCGGGTTTTAATTTCGCTTCAAATTTTGTCGCAACTGAGATGGTCTCAATAGTAAAGATTTGATGTCAGAACCTCCAAATTTTCTAACCCTAATTCTAACAATTTATTTCACACAAATTCATTCAATAAATCCAATCTAAAACAATATACAATTCATCCTCATCATTTAGGCATTCACCAAATCAACTTTATAATGCAACGGATTTAAAATTGAATCAGAAATTAAAAATTCCCCCAAAATTCAATCATGCTTTATCTTAAAAAATTAGCATTAATCAGAAAAGAGTATACTGCCCCCTTTTTTTTTTCTCGTGTGCAGACTGGAAATTTGGATGCAGAGATTCCTCCTTGTATACACTTTTATTGTCTTACTTAAAAACATACATACATTAAAGTTGTGCATAAAAATCATACCAAGCTTACTAAAAAAAATCAAAAATTTCTAACACAAAACTTAAAACTTAAAACAAACTGTAGTGTGGGTTGCCTCCCACAAAGCTGCTCCATTATGAATCCTTAGCTGGACTTGCTGCTATTAAATCCTTGTTTCCTCAAATTTTTCTCACTCAAAACTAGGAATCATTTTGTTATCTGAATTTCTCCAAGGTAGTAAGCCTAACTTCCGATGCTGTGTGATCACGCCATCACATCATTACCTTTATCGTTTTGATCTTTAGATCAAATTCTCACAATACCCAATTCCGACGCCTCGTCTTTGCTACTTTCTTTGTCACTATACTTGAATCGCAAAGATGATCAAGATGGATAATGACAATGGGAGCCCAATATGTATGGCCTAAATTTTTCGCATGCAAATACTATGGCCAACATCTCCTTTCAGTAGTCGAGTAATCTTCAGCTTCATTAAAGGCCTTGTCAGCATAATATATGGATCTCTCTAAACATTTTTTCAGCCTTCATCCTAACACAAATTTTACTGTGATAAAGTGTCACCCGGCATCACATGATTTCAAACTCCTCATCTCCAAATGGGCTTTGCATGATGTGGCTTCACCACCTTTGATTCGATCTCTTCAAAAGATCTCCCCAGACTCATCAAACTTAAACTTGGCAATCTTTTCTAGCAATCCCATAATGGCCTAGCAATTTTAGAGAAGTCTCTCGATAAATCTTTGTAAAAACCCAAAGATGTCCCAAGAAACTTTATCTCTGATCAAAGCCAAGGTGGCATAATATTTTATAATTGAAACCTTTTCTCAGTCTTATCTCACTTACTACAAAACTACGTGTCATGATAATACCTTCTGCTATCATAAATGGCATTTTTTCCTAATCTGTATGATTCTTGTCCCGAACACTGTTAGTTACTGGTCCCAAATTGTAAACACTTTTCAAAACTTGATCCCAGACACGTTGAAATCATCCATGAAGATCTCCTTGCATAACTTCCTCCGCCAAACCCGAGAATATGGACACTATGCATCTAATCAATGAAAGGCAAAACAGGATCCTTTATGGCTTTAATCTAGCTTCCGCATCTATGGCACACACTCGACGTGATGCAAAGTAGTGGTGCTATCCTGAATCACAACCAAATTTATATCCTAAATTCTCCTACCATCGTGAGCAAAGCCATCAAGTAAGATAAATACCTGTGGTCAACCTCGTGATGAGTTTTCAGACAAATGATTTGGTAAAGTGATTCAAAAATGGTGAATTTCAATTTGGATTTTAAGGTTTTGTGAAAAATGGGTTTGTGGATATATGTATTGGAAATAAAAATGAGAAAATAAGAAAATTATAAAAGAGGTCTCCCTAAGCATCAGACATCATTTAGGACCTAGGCAACCAAGTGGTTTCCTGTGGTCATTTCTCGTGGTTGGGAGGATGACCTATAGTCATCTCCCGAACCTGACTTCATTTCATTAGTAAAACCCAACCAAAATATTTATCCTTTTGAAAATGGCATCTATTGGCCACTCACAGCCACTCATTAAAGTGAAGAATAAGTCCTTCATGATTCCCTTCATCGGGTCATGTAGGTAACTAATGAATCTTTGCACTGGATCTAATAACAAGCATCCACCGAACCCTAAAAAGCTACCAAATAATAAATATTCAAGGAGATTCATGATAAAACCCACAGTTAGGAAAGGGAACACGCAGACGCAGCGGGATACCGTTGAAGACCAGGGACTCAGAGCCTTCAGATCCGTGCCCAAAGAACCTTCCGTCATGAGGAACGTTTTAGCCAACCATCCTCCTAGTCACATCCTCAAGATGTCGGGGATGCCTGTGAAAATGAAAAAGAAAATGAAAGAAAGTGGAGAGAAGGAGAAAGAAGCTGGAAAACGTGGGAAAGCTGAAAGCTTCCCGCAAAAAATTTATTGATTGCGATCTCAGATAAAAGTTTTCATCGAGCTTAAATAAAGCTTAATGTATAGAAATTTCACAAAAAACCAAAATAAAAAGTTGCCAAGTATGATAATTTTGAAATGAAATAAATTGGAACAAATAGGGAGAGCGTCCAAAAGGTGAACAGTGGCTGTTGGATGAATAGTGTCAGCAAGATGCATGAATGCAAAGGTAGGAAGCCATTTCACGTGCAAAAATTTCTCAAGAAATTATTTTCTCAGATTTTCCATGCTCTTTTCATTCCTGGGTCTCCGATCCGCACAACAGTTTGATCTAATCTTTCGTGTTGAACTGACTCAACAATTCCTATGACAAATAGCTTGCAAAAACTGCCAAAATTAGTCAATAAAAATGATTGTAAGAGAGCAAGAGGGATCTTAATGTGCACCCTGGAGCAGACTAGAATGATTAGTACGTCAAAAAACACTCAAAACCCAGACAAATGGGTTCAAAAGGCACTTTCGGGGCACTCCACCAACCCCTCCACTGCCACATGGGGCTCTTGTAGGAATTAACCTCATCTTTCTCTCACTATGATCACAAGAATCCACCCTTTTAGGGAACTAGACATGGACTGGTCACCTCAAGATATCGCTCCGACATTGCATATATAAAACTCCCAGATTCAAACTACTGCAAAGACTCCTTTTGACAACATCTTTTCATCACAGGATTCAAATTCCTCCTTGGTGTTCAATAGAAGTCTTTGCATCATCATTCAACAATATCTTGTGCATGCAATGGAGGGATCAATACCTTGACTCAATCGACTCAAGCAATAGCTTCCTCAGACTTTCGAATTTGCAAGCAATTTTTGTTCTTCAATTTCTACCAATGCAAATTGATATGATTATCGGCTTTCCTTTTCTAAGAAAGCATATTTCGCCCTTTTGTCAAAGATACATGTTCTTGATCGTTTTCATTCAAGCTCAAGATCAGCTTTATATTTTGCCAACTCGATGTAATAATTCATAACAATACCAAGATACCGGAAATTCTCATTCACTCTAGCTGATAGAATGGGAAAAGTAAGATTACAATCGTAATTTGGTTCTAATAATCTGAGACGATCGCTTTCTAAGCAACCATACAAATCTCTACATCAACATCAGTTGTTCCAAGCTCTTGTTAAGGTTAAATTGCACTGCTTCATCTCCTACCCTGGCACAACACCCTTTGCACATCTATCATGTATCTGGGCTACTAAGTAGCTGGCCTTCCCTAGCAATATAGGAAATTCTGCATCCTCTTCCCTTTTCATGATCATGTGTCTGCAAAGATAAATTTCCCACCCGATGCCACATCTCAAGAACACCTTTCCGTCGTGCCATGGATTTATCAACCATCTGTAATGTAATTGTTGTTAGAGAGTTCCTCAAACTCAATCATACGCGCACACCACAGAGGCATCAAATTGATACTCGCATCAGAGTCACATAAGGCCTTTCGAATTCATATTTCTATGGGAGGCTGGAATGGCAAAGCTACCCGTCCCTTCATTTTGGCCGGAAGACTTCTCTCGATAACCATGACTCCAAGTGGCAAATTAAGCTCACTATCTCTTCCTTTAGCATCTTTTTCTTACTCAAGATTCTTCTATAACTTTTCATAATTCCCAAGATTTGATTGATTGCCCCACAAAGGGAATATTGATTTCTATTTTCTTAAATATTTCAATAATCTAGAAAATCCCGCTTCTTCCCTCCTGCCTTCTAAGCCTCTCGAGGAAATGGCACCGCAGGGGTGTGCTCTCAGGGATTTCTCCTTCCTGCTCTAGCCTCACAACCTTCCTGTGCCACCTTCATTAGCTTTTTCTTTCTGCATCCTAGCTGTCTTTCTGATGGTATTCTTCTTATTCTCTTCCACTTTTCTTTTTTTTTTCTTCATTTTAGTTTTTCCTTCTTTTCTACGCCGCCGCCAGCCCTCCTCACTCGAACTGACCAGCGCACTCCAGGGTTTCTTCAGAAGTCTCAGGAATGCACCTGTATGTTCCTGCTCTGTTCAAACAACCCATCACTGTTTCAAGTTCTTTAGTTAGATGCACCCGTGTTTTAAGTTTTGAACATGCTGAGGAAATTCGCTAGATTTGAAATTTTCCAACTCACAAACTGTCATGGAGGCTTATACCTTCAAGATCTCCCATGAACTCCGCAAAGATCTACTTTTCAAAAGCACTCAATCCCTTGACCCCGATATTCACGCTTCCTCTCCCCTTGCTGATGTCGAAATCTGCCGGCCAATACCCTCGTCACTCGCCCATGTCTGGGTCCCAGATTGCTCCTCCGCCATACAGGAAGTTCTCGCAGCTCCCAGTGCCTATTATAGTGTAGGTGTTGGCATTAGGCTTGAAACATAGCTCTGTTCATTCAAGTAGCTGGCCTCACCGGTGTGATCTTTCTCTTCACACCCTCAGCATTTTTCTTTATTCTCTTTCAGCAGGTTTTTTTACTGCTTCCTATCTCTCACAGGCGGTAAAATCTTTCTCGGCCACATTCATCCTGGTGGACAGTGATTTGCATCTAGCTTGGTTTCCATGAAGCATTATTTTGAGCAAGTCTAATGACTTAACTCCCTTGCTCACGTACACCCAAAAGACTGATAGATCTTCATATTGCACTCTGCCAGGGTCCTCTACCAAACCCCCGCCTCCTCTGCACTTTCCTTGAATGCCTCACGAAGAAGCACCCACATCACTTGGAGGTATCATTCATGGAGTGGCAGAAGATGTCCATTTGTGTCTTGAGATCTATGCCATAGCATAGACATCTCTTCAACACTCTTTAACCTTTCTCTCTAAGCGGTATGGTGTTTCTTATCTTTCCCTCCCCCACTGAACACATCGATCTCCTTCCTTCTCTCGCAGGTGAGAAGCCAAACACCGCAAGATAAGCTTCCACCAGCCTCCCGGCATTCACCTGAGCCATATGGCAGGTAGAATCAAACTCAGAGGCCTAAATGTGTCTCAAGGAAAAGGGGAAGAAGTTGCAGCTTGATCACTTCTCGGGCTCCGCACCATCTGGTCTTACGTATGGCCATCCCGAGGAACGTACCATGCCTCATAGGTCCTTAGTGGCGGTTCATAAATTGATGTCATTTTGAACCATTGCATCGCAAAGCCGGGTTTAGTCTCGGCTGGCTCTAGCCAAAGAAGCTGTCTAATCACCGAGTATTCGCTTGGATGATGTGTGCCTTAAATCTCCTCCATAGTATCTTGCCTTTAAAGTCCTCTACCCGCCGCCTCTGTTCAATTGTTTGATTAATTCTCCTTTCATCCCGCCATAGTCAGCCTCATACCTTTCTTTTTACCTTCCCCAAATTCCTCGTTCTTCCAGCTCAAGACGCAGCAGACGATCCGACTAAGCCAGGCATGAGATACCTTCCTCAAATGGAGATACACTAAGATTATATGAAGTCAAAGGTATTAGGAAAATAATTTCGATTAAGTTTTCAAATATATTATTTGTGCAACCACTTCCAGTAAAACTATTTTTGTGTTTCTTTTGTAAAGTTCAAAGAAAAATGTCCAAATTAGCATTTCCCTTTTTGGTTAGAATGTTGATTTGTCAACTTCTTTCAATCCCCGGCAGTGGCGCCATAAAAATTGTTTGCCTGTGATTATATAGACTAAAACCTTCAAATTAACATAGTTACAAGAGCCTTACAATTCTCTTGCATCTTTGTCTACTTCGACTTATTTTGACAGTAACCCATAAAATTATTTTATATTGCTTAATTTGAATGGTTTTAATCTAAAGCACACTAAAGTGCATAGATCAGTACAAGTAGTAAAATGGATGTAAGTCCGCATATCATTCTGGGCGTAGATCGACAAGAATTTTGAATCAACTACCCCAACTACTCAAGGTCTACACTATTTGAACTCCTAACGAATATCGATGGTTTAATCTAGAGTATAATAGTCCTAGAAGATACACAGAATATAAAAGGAGATTAAATGTTGGGCAAACAAATAAAATAAAATAAAATAAAGAACAAACACTGGATCGAATAAGTTTTCCTGAAGAGAGCCAACATTATTACGAGGTACTCGTGGAAATACCCACTCCTCGTGATTGTAATATGCATTTACTCTAATATTGCTAGATGTGGTTTTGTCCAAGATGCCTTACAATGCAATTGAATTTCCATATTCACCTGTTAGAGGCCCTGCTTTTCTCAAAGACAAGGATCCAACCAGCTACTTGTATTTTTTACCTCTCGCAAGATCCGCATTTTCTTCTCAATACTTCACACCCATTTCTCGCTGAGACTCGTTGTGATTTCTCGCTTTCCCTTGCAGGTGGTTACTGTGAAACTTCTATAACTCCAAATTGATGACTCATCCCTATAAAATCTAATGGTTCTTCCCTTCCCTTGATTAGATTTATGCTAACACAGGCCGGGGGAACTTCCCTGATGGTATGCGGCGCCCTGATTATTTTGTAGTTTTATTAAATGTACCCTCCAACATCAATTATGCGGAAAAGGGAACGATCAAGGTGAACTTTCGTAGCTTAGTATTCATCAATGGTAGTCTATCACACCTTACGCTGAATGCGTTCCCAACCTCAGAATCCCATCTCCTCGTGTCACGCCGAGGGCCTCCTAAATCGTAGTAAGAAACACCTCATTAAAATGGTATCATATGCACTGCCATCGGGAATCGGTCGATTCAATAACAAAGATCAATCAACAAATTCCAATCCAAGTATTTCTCTCTAAATGATGCGTAAAAGACTCAGAATTAATGGTGAATCCAATCTAGTGAACCGGGTTCTCACACCGCATTAAGAATCGACAATGGATCATTGATCAAGTACACCCATTGTAATTGTAATAAACTGAACTAACGAATTCCGCAATCGCTTTGTGACTCCATTAATTTCAAGCAGTAATGGTAAGAGAAAATTAGAAATTAAATCTAGCTTCATCGTTTCTACACAAGTCACTGGTTCAGATCCAGAAAAAGAAAATAAAAGAAAAAAAATTAAAAAATATATTCTAAAAATATACAGTGAGTCCTTCTCCTCTTCCCAGTCTTGGGTATTGAAGACGGGAGCTACTTGACTAAAACTTATAAGGGTTATTTATAACTGTCCAAAATTGGGCCTGATTCCAAGCTCCAGGTGGATTTCCTAAAAGAAAGGCCCAGTTTGTTGTTTTCAAGTCACGACCTCAAGATGGAGTTGTGACCTAAATTTTCATTTGCACTTTATTTAGCTGCGACCGACATCTTCAACAGACTAGATTCTTTGCAAAATACCTTGATTGCTGGTCGTGAACCTCAAAATTGAGTCACGACCTGGCTTTTTTTTTTTTGCCTTTTGCTGCATTCTCAGCTGCGACTTGGTTCTTCCTGGAAGTCACGAATTACATTTCTATGGCCATGTCTTAAGTTCTAGGTCATGACTTCTTTTCTCGTTGTAACTTTCGTCAGCTTCGTCCCTCATACATGTTGTTTGTCACGATGTTGATAACAGGTTGCAACTAAGTGATTTCTCTTATCACAACTTTTCTGGTCGTGACCTCAAAAGAAAGTCGCGACCTTGAATTCTTTACATTTAGTATCAACCTCAACGTTTTGTCATAACAGGTCCTTCTTAGTTTTGTCGATGTTCCTGGTCGCAACCTTAGAAGCACGTCGCAACCTCTTTGTCTCAGTTACATATACTTAGCGCACACCACTATCTTTCATACAATCTTCTACCTTCTTCATCAAGATCAATTTTTACTACGACGAAAATCGGGTCACTTAATCAATTGATACTCTTTGCCTTCCTTCTAGTCGCAACCCTATTTTTTGTCGTGAATCTATTTTCCAAAGCTTCAACCTCTATTTGTGTCACACTTCATTAAATGGTGTCGCAACCTTATGGTTGCTCTTTTTCCGTAGGTTTTGCTCCAAATAAGTGAAATGTAGTCAAGGACCTAAATGATTAGTCGAACCGAAAACCTTACCTCGTGAGACCCTTTGTCTTTGTTTCATGTCGTGATCTCAAAAAGCACGTCAGCGACTTCCGAGCTGAGTCTTTCAATTAATCAGTTGCAAGTTCAATTTCTGGCGTAGTAGACCTCATCTATGGCTTCATCAATCGATCAACGCCGCGACCAAGTTTGCGTCATGACTGCGCTATCTCATTTAGCCGCGAGCTCAGATTGGTGTCGCGACCTCAGATTCTTCCTTGAATATTCCTTCTGTCTCATCAACTCTTCCTTGGTCGCAACGCCTATCGGGCCGGGTGCCTTATTTCGCCGCGAACCTCACATTCCTGTCGCGATTGCTCGATGCAAACTTCTTCCATTTCTCCCTCAAGACTGGCCTTGGTGGTGTACCTTGACTCTGGAATTAATCGAATCAAGAGTTCCCCTGCTGCGACTTCAATTCTCGCCAGACTTCACCGCTATTAGATCGCTGTTTGCCAGTTTTTGATTCCACGTAATTTCTCTCAAAATTATATTTGAGTAAAATATCCATATTTCTGCATATTAACCAGCATTCATATTGTCATTTAAATTAGAAAAATGGATTAAAAATCCAATGACTTTTTGACTCATCACCTTTCTCCCATGCAAATCTTGCATAAGCAAATTGTGTAAGGCTAGACTCTCATTTCAGCTTTACTTCTATGATTAAGGTGATGGTGCAGGTCAATTATTGATTACTAGGGCCTCCAACCACATGTGTAGTGATTTGAGTTTCCTTGATGATCCATTAGAAGAAAAAAACATATGGTGGTGTTTATAATAAGTCACCATAAATAGAAGGTATCACTATAACATAGCGTCACCCACCCACTGACACCATAGAAGGTACCAATGTGTGACACATTTGGAAGTGACACCAAAGTAGATTAATTAGTGATACATTTAGAAGCAAATACTGTCAAATTAATTTGAATATCATGCCTTTAACAATTTCTTCCACATTACTCCTCATGTGCGGCCTCATACCTGCACGTGGAGAGTCAAACAAATCAAAACAAAGTCTTGGCGTAGCTTCAAATAATCGACGCGGATTCAAAATTGCAGAGGGGCGATTGGAATCACGTGACTTCCTACTGTATCGTTTTTACCATGTTAAATTACCACCATCTACAAGCTCAATCTTGTAGGATTTGATTTAATATGAATACCATACCTTTTTAACAATTTGTGAAAGATATGGTTTATTAACCCATAAATTATCTAAAATTATAATAATAAATCATTTATTCTGAAATTATCTAAACAAAATATATAAAAATATTCTTCTCTATAATTTATTTGGAAATAGGTTTTTTAGAAAATTTTAACTATTTATAAATATTACAACCTATAAATTTTATTTCTAAAAGAATTGACCAATTAAACAAGAAATAAGATTATTATTTAACAAAAAAATAAAGTAAATCACTTTATTCCAAAATTATCTAAACAAAAAATATTAAAATATGATTCTCTATAATTACTTATATAGAAATTAATTATAAGATTATTATTTAAAATAATAATAAATCAATTTATTCCAAAATTATTAGAAACAAAAATATATTCAAATATTATTCTCTATAATTTATTTGAAAGTAGTTTTAGAATTTTCAAGTATTTATAAATATTACAACCTAAAATTTTATTTCTTAAACAATTGGAATAATTGAAGGTGCTGAAATATGACTATTATTTATAATTACTTGGTGTAGAAATGAATTAACATATAAATTATACATAAAAATTCTTACTTTATTTTATAGATAAAATTGAATATGTATTGGATATATTAAATTTATTTATTGTAGATATCAAAGAATTTTTTTTTTTTATAATACTTATACAGATTGTACTTTCTTTTGAAAAGAAACTTCTAAGGGGTTTGACGCAAGAAAAGATGGAAGAAGACATGGTTCCT
This sequence comes from Tetrastigma voinierianum, assembly GCA_016808115.1. NCBI lineage: Eukaryota > Viridiplantae > Streptophyta > Magnoliopsida > Vitales > Vitaceae > Tetrastigma > Tetrastigma voinierianum. The sequence goes on along the minus strand of JAEQBH010000679.1, from coordinate 176,935 downwards.
TCCAAAGTTATGCAAATAAAATTTTGTATATTAGTGATATGCAAAATAATAAAATTTGTACATTGGTGTTCTTAATTAGTGTATAGATAATAAAACAACCATTGAATTATAAATTTTAATTTTTGTATTTGGTGTCACTTGGAAAAATGACACCATAAATCTAAAAAATCAATATGACACTTTTCAAAAGCTGAGACATCATAATCTAAAATTAGCACCATCTAGCTACTTCCAAAACAAATATTAATTTTTTAATTTTATATAGTCTCGCTTCGTAAAATGACACCTATAAATCTAAAACTAATATTCATTAAATGTTTTTTGAGAGTAATGTGCCACCTTTTATGAACTTTTGTCATATGATGTCATTATTTTAAAAAATGACATAAAAAATAGTGACACCATAAATTGTTTTTGTAGTAGTGACCGCTTACCATATCGCCGACGCCCTCACTTACGCTATGAATTATACGCACTGCTCTCTTTACATCCTGATTTGGTCCTCACCAATGTTCTTTTCCTTCCATTTTTCGGTACAATCTTTTAACTGTTAGCAAACGTTGTGCCTCTACTAATGTTCATTTTACCTTTACTAGTTCTGGTTACACTTTGCACGATATGACGATTGGCTCGGCTCGTCAGGAAAACTCCATGGATCTTTTGATTCCGAATTCTGATTTCATTTTCTTTCTTCCTCGTCCACCTTAGAGCCGGAAAACGTGGGCCAAAACCCATCCTAATGAGCTAGGGCCCATTAAGGCCATGCGGCCAAATGGGTCGCTAATTTGGTCCACTTTTATTCATTTGATCTAATTCAAATTTCACTTCTACGTGGAATAATTGGTAATAAAATATTATAAAAAAAAATGTTAAAATACATTTTTTCCTATTTTATTATTCTTCAAATAAAAATTACAAAAACACAACAAGTAATAATATTAATACACAAAAAATGGGATGGGGCATGGTAGAGTCTCAAGAATGGTTTGAATTTGTTAATGGAAAGTATCTCCAATTGCTCGAGACGATGTTCGACGGGAGAATTAATTCCCCCAAGTGGGAGCCGCTTGAGGCGTCCCGAGCGCAGGATATAGGAAGTAGAGTCCCGACACTAGCGTAATCCACTGCTTCGGAGCATCATGGCACCCTAGATTCTTATCATTGATTTTGCACCACCATGACTATTGGGGCTGCTTAGGAGAATCTGCCCAAAGAAGGTAGTAATAATAAGCCGGTCGATAGAACAAGGGAGGACCGAAAAATCGTATGGAAATCGGGAAAGTGTGAAGGTTTGCTTCCGTGCGGTGATGGCAATGGCGGTCTTATCAGCGTGGGAACACCACGCGAACAAGATTTTAAAAAATACGGGTTTTATTCAGCTCGGGCCCGAATTCTAACCCGAACGGATGCAGACTCATTCGCCGTGCCAATAGACCCGAGTTTTATTTGGGCTGCCAATTTCACAGCCTGACCCTCCAAAACTTCAAGCCAAAGTGGACTGGTCCATCGGGCTTAGCCCATACTCCCAGCTCTAGTCCACCTTCTCCTCTGGGCTTCGTAGCCCATGCTTCTTCTTTAGATCTTTCTTTCGATAATGCATGGTTGTCATCCATGGTGGCGTGGACAAAAATCTGTTTTTTCTCGGCCTAAATATCGCTTGAAAAACCTACACTGGGCCGGTTAATCGAAGAGATATCGCAACCGATAATCGTTGAGGAAAAATCGCTGAAAACTGCAAAATCGCCGTGGAATACTCCGGGCCGAAATATCAAATTCTGCTATTTCGTTGAAATTTCGAGACTTTATCTCACGCGCACATGTGCTGGAATTTCTGAAAAAATATCGATAAAATATCGATAAATATCAGTAAATATCAACTATTTTGACTTAAATCAAATCTAACGGTTAGAATTAAATCACAATGGTTTTTTGACAATCCAATGACTATTTTGACTCCAAAAAATTCTATAAATACTCCTAAAATCATACAATTTCTTTACAAACTCATCCATATACACCCAAGCTCCATTTAACTCTCAAATTATTTTTTCTTTGTAATTTATCTCAATATTTTGAAGATCTTGTTATGAATACTCGTTTTCATCAAGATGATCCTTCACTAAATAATGTAATGGAGCCACATCGTCTTCTTTAGTTCTTAAATGACTATCAGAATGTAATTTCTCGATAAATTATAATGAATATTGTTTTCAATAAGTGTATATTTGCTTATTTATGTCTTTTTTTTTATAGTTTAACAAAGTATTTCCATGAATTTCAAAGTATTTTTGTTAATTTTCGCTTTACAGATATTTTTGTCAAAATATCCATCGATATTTACCGATATTTCCGATATATCCGTAAAATCCAAGTATCGATATATCCGTAATTACCGATATTTTGTTCCTTGGTATTACAAAGAGTGTTTTGAATGACATCATTAATTGCAAGGTTCAAAAACTCGATCAATTTTGGTACGACTCGATTGAGTTTCCACCATTCCCGAGGCTATCGCGACCGATTCTCGATACTTGATATGATATAACACAAACTCGACAATGAATCTGTAAGACACTTCCGCACTCGGGTTGAGATTCAGTTAACTCAATCGACTCCGATTAAATTATAGAAGAAACATGATTTCCCATCTCAAAATGGAAAAAATCAAATTTCGTAGAGAAATATGAAATTTAGTTCAAATAATCAAAACTCAAACTTGTTCATCGCCTCTAAGAGATTTTCTCTTCAACAATTAAAAATCAAAACTTTCCCTACCGTAGATCAACTTAGTTCTCAAAACCCTTTGTCACACTCGTCGTGACGGTGGAGATGGTGCAGCGGTGAATCGGCGTGAGGTGTAGTGATGGAATCTACGTGAGGTGCAGCTACGGTGGATTGTTGCTCGATCATGTATAATGAAAACAAAGGGTTGCTTGAGAGAACGAAAGAGATAGTGGCAAAAAGTCGAGCTAAATTTATTTCATTATTTATTATGAAGAGGTAAGATTCATTAATAAAATTAGATTTAATTACATATTAATAAAATTAGTATTATGTCAAAACAAAAAAATTATATTGAATCATATGCTATTTTTTTAAGGATTGAATCTTATGCTATTTTTTTTACACTAATCACTTGTTACTCCTCATTGGGACTCTGAATTATGACCTTTCCCCTCATTGATTTCTGCATTTTTAACTTTGAAAGCTCTACTAACTAGGCATGTGGATCTAATCTATGCTATATAAAATATCATTTATTTAAAAGAAGATTTTAATTCTTTTTATCTCTAATTTTTTTTATAATGTTAATTTAATTATTTATCCTTTAAAAAAAATTAATTATTTATAACAATAAATGAAAACTAATCTAATTTAATACTTTTGATAACAAGGTGAAAAATCTACTTTAATAACAAAAAAATATTTTTATTTAAATTAATTTAAAGAATTATTTTAAAGATAAATATCAAATTACTTTTTAAATTAATATCTGTACTTTAATATAAAAATATTTTTTTATAATATTATCAAATTAAAATACTTACACTTTAAACAATATTATTATTATTGATAAATAATATGTTCTAACGATTATAATTTTCTTTTATATAATAATTTTCAAGTAGATTAAATTAATTTTATAATATTTAATTTTTATAATTATTTCAAGAAACACTTATAATTACGCTTAAATAATATTAAATATGCTTATTGATTTTTTTTAACTCACTTAATTCTATCTCATTTCTCTAATAATTTGTATAATATTTTTATAACTTTTTATTTATCTTTATTGTTTATCGATCGATATATGACCGATACACCACGACTGATACATCTCAGACCTCCGAAGTATGGGATGTGTATGAGCCGTAAAACTCATCTACGCTTTTGAGTTCATTTCACATGCTATTTTGAGCATTTTATATCCATATTCATGTAAAACTCATAACATTTCCTCTAAACTTAGTTTTGCAGGATTTTTGATGGAAAGTAAGTGATTTAGTAAGAAAATATGCAAAAAATGTTTCCAAAAAGAGTTAACTGGATGTCTCACAGTGCGTCATTGAAAAGATAAATTTTTTTGTATCATCTGGAGCATCAAGTGGTTCAACTCTACTCATGGTTACATTCTACATCCAAAGAGCTTTCCAACGACACCTCACACGCCCAAATCCAAGTTAAAACGATGAAGTTATGACCCCACAAGTCGGACAGTTTTATAAGTCGATAAGGTAAACTATGTCGCGATACAGAAAACTATGTCGCAGTGGGCCTAGGTTTTTGAGCGAAATAAAATCAGAAAACCCAAAATTCTAATTCTTATGAAAATAGTAAAACGTAATTTCAGTCAAAATTCAGAATTTTTCTAGATTCCCTTGATGATGAAATGACTTCACCGTTGAATCGTCTCACGAAATCTAGCTAACGTCAATTTCACAAATTCCGAGACGCTTGAATTTCACATTTTTTTGAGGTACTAAGAGCTGGTAAAGTGATTAATTTGGCACATTTTGAGTGGCTTAAGATGAGACATGATGTCAAGTGAAGAGCTACCAAACAATGAGCCTGCGGGGCCATGGAGACAAATGACACCTTGTGAGGATGGAAACTTACAGAGATTGACAAGAGAATAAGGAACTGCAAGAAACTCAATGGGAATGTGACAGTGGCATGAGGTGGACAAGTTCTCTGACTCAACCAATTGAACGGGGAAAGGAGAGGGAAAATGTGAGAGAGTTAAAGAGGAAAGAGAGAGGTTTCTACCTTCTCTTAAAATTTCCAAAGGATCTACCCATCGTAATCTCTACGCATAGGTAAGAGATGTGCTGATCCCTTGTTCAAAAAGCTACACGCGTACTTCAATATCGCGAGTTTTAGCAACTCCGGGAGGTAAGGGTTTTCTTCTACTTGATTTATTCTTTGGTTAAGAGTCATTTTAATGGATGAGGATATCTTAAGGCCTGATGGCTTGGTTTTCGTACTTCCAAAGATTGGGATTGAAAGATGAAACTCTAGAGTGGTCATGGAAAATTTTGAGACTAAGGTTAGTCTGCTTCATATGACTTTCAGGTGTTGCTTCAGTGATGCTTCAGGCACTCCAAGATGGATTGTTGGTTTGCTTTATTAGCCCTTGTGAAATTAATTCTCAAAGGTTATCACATGAATTAATAATATGGCTAAGTAGAATTTCTTTAATATATGCATGTTTCGATATATTAACATGAATTATTATGAAATGGCATATTGCATTTCATAGTAATCGAGGTACTTAGAACAAGAGGTATTTGAGCGCATTTACATGAAAAACCCGGTTGCCAAATGAATTTCACGGGCATTTTCAAGAATTGCTCGAGAGTTGTCCAATAGTACATATTGGAAGATGATCCATGACTGTTTCGAAGAGTTATCCAACAATTCCCCTTGGAGGGTTGTTCAATAGAATTTTATCAAATATCGTATTATGTTTTTAGAACAAAACCTTTGTTTTAAAATAAGGTTTTCCTCATACTGCCAGCATGCGTGAGGGAGCTGCTGAGGGCTCAATAGCTGGAAAGGGTGAGTCACATTCTCATCCATACACACATTTACATTCATAGAATCACAATTCACTATCAAAAGGTGGTTTGGCGATTGTATGAGCATTTAGTGCGAGGTAACCCAAGTAGGAAAAATCTAACTACTGGAATTGCTCACCCTTGGTCGCATCCCCTTTTCAGGTACAGGGAGTATTCAGGAAGACAACGCTCACTAGAAGCCGCTTTTGAGGGGCAAACCAACACAGCTTTGATTATGTATTTTTGTAAACATGTAATGTAAACATTATGATCGATGCATGTTTCATAGAGTGTATTAACTCTTGAAACTATTGTAATATAGTTGGTTATATTTTGGTGAGTATGATGTATGGCCTCTATTACGGCCCTCGTATATATGTTTGAATCTCGTAGAGAGAGACTAATTTCAGGGCATTAAGACACTCAATGGCTACATTTATTCCACAAGTTGACGGGTTGTCAACGGACCCCCGGGTTTTGGGGCATCATAGTAACTATGTCGCAACATAGAAAACTATGTCGCGACATAGAAAACTATGTAGCGACATAGTTTTATGTTGCAACATAGAAAACTATGTCACAGAAAATCTACAAGTTTGAAAAACTATGTTGCGACATACAAACGTTTGAAAAACCAAATGATTAAAATGATATTTGTTTTGCTTTCAAACTCTATTTCACCCTAGGACTATAAATACTGCTTTTAGGTTTTTAGTAAGTAACGGGGAAGGTGGGAGTGAATCGCTTGATGGCTCTCCTCTAAACTACCCATTTTTCTTAGTTTTGCGCATTTTGGATTTTGTCAGATCTTAGAGTAGTTTTAGAGCATGCTTTTATTTCTATCAAGAGATTCATTGCCAGATAAATGTAGATTCAGATTTCACATCACTCGTGCATAAAATTGAAACTAAAATATAGATTTTTCTCACTTGTCTCTTTGAATTTCTTCTTTTTCTTCATGTTCTTTCTTTTTGTTTGATTGGTGATGATTGGAATCTAGTAATGGAACATTAAACACCCTCTAGGGGTGGAGATTAATTGTTGAACATTAAGATTTGCAGATTCTCAGTTATTTTGTGGGTTTGAAGACTGAATTTATATAATTGGTACTGTTCATATAATTAGTTGTTTTGAATATTACTAGCTTATACCCAAAAAAGAGTTATATCTTTGCTCTGATTTTGAGGAGGCCCTTTGAGTGACACAGAGATGGAGATTCCTGGGAGTAAGAGTGAACTGGGGGGTATGTTAGACTAATATTATGAACTAATGAACCTAAAAGATTACTTTGATATATCACTAATTTACCTACAGTGTGAGGATTCACTTAGGATGATGTATCGGTTTAATGTTTAGAGGTCTCACCTCAAATTGATAGAATGATCTTGATCCCGTGTTAGCAATGATTTAATCAAGGAGATAGAAAATTTTATTAGATTTAAAGGACGAGATACCAATTAGATTGGAGAAAGGCGGAGATGATATGTGTGCGTAGAGTGAGAATTCTTCGGTCCTAAGAAATGGTTGTGAAATATTGGAAACAAAAACAATCAAATCTCAAGAGAGAGAGATTGATTCTAGTAGCTATTTAGACCCATTTGTTTTGAAAGGAACATGGATCTACCAGTGAGTGAAATGCTTATGGTATGGAGAAATCCGAAGCAATACTACATTGCTCTTGGATAAATCCGATATTCAACTGCAAAATGTTGCACTTTCAAGGAAATGCAAATTGTTTTGTAAATAATTATCTCCATCTAGTTCCCTCTTTTCATACCTTTTAGAATTAAGTAGTTGTTTATTTGGTAGATTTTAGGATTAGTTTTCCCAAATCGGAGTTTTTATTTCAATTAAATTGATTTTATTCCACATCATTTAGTCGCCTAAATAGTAAAGAGCCCTTGTAATCGGGGTGATCAAATTCCAATTAGAACGATCCTGCGTGGAGTACGATGTCAGGACTTTTAGAGTCCACTTTGTGTATGACTGTACACTTACGGAAAGGGTTGAGTGTTGGTAATACTTTCATTTAGTTTTTAGTACCCCTTTTGTTTCAAATCGGTTTTTGAGTATTTTCATTTGCTCCCTTGTTCGTATTTTCATATATACATCATTTGAATTACAAAAACAAGTTTTTGGTGCCTTTGCAGAGTTAGGTAATAGTCCTTTGGTAAGAGTAGCATAAATTTGTATCTACCTTTCGATTTAGTCGTCAGTTTTTGGCTCTGTTGTCGGGATTAAGGTGGTTCCTTTCTCTCGGTGAAAGTTGATATTTTGAAGAGCGGGTGATTTCTTCAATTTAGGCGAATTTTATTTTTGTTTCTAGTTTTGGTTGTGATTTGTTTCTTAGTTAATTTTTTTATTAGCATTTTATATTTTATTTTATTTTATTTTTCTTCTTATTTGTTGGTACTTATGGAGGAATATTCAAGAGAAGATAGACTTGCCTCTATATAAGCTAAGCTTGACATCCTTATTCATCATTTGGAACGAATTCTGATGACTCACTCATGGAACAAGGGGTATTGCATATCAAGAGAGTTCGACCAGCGTTTCGGGAGGAAGAAAAGAAACATGCATCTATTAAGGAGTATGATTTTTTATCTACATGGATAAGAACAGAAGATGATTAGTCTTCATGAGCAGAAACTTCCAAATTTAGATGCCTTCCAAGTCAACACTAGTGTTAGATTGAAAAACGTCTTGGTGATGATTGACACATTTACCTTCCCCATGGATTTTGTGGCTCAGGGCATTGAAGGGGATCTAAAAATTTTGAAGATATTAAAAAGGCCGCTTTCACTTCTACAAAGCCCAGCGAACATGGATGGACATCAACGAAGAACCATGTCTGAAGAAAATTACGCGGCTTGCTTCATCGAGGCACATGTTTGAGCAGTCCCCCTTGAGCATAAATGTGACTCCCGTCATCACATAAAAGGGGTATTTTGAAGAAAAGTAATGGGTGAACACCAGGAAATTTCTGATCAAAGGGGATTATAGTTTCTTTCCCCTGTAGCTGGGGAAAAATCATCCTTGAAATTTTGGCGAGCGGAGTTATGAAGAGGAAGTGTTGTCCCGAAGATGGATGAATGGCGAATGGAAGGCACTAATTGCTTTCAATGATCCTAGCTGAACTGCAAAAGCGGGCGACTTCTTGGGAGCGACTGGCATTTAGTAATAAAGATTCATCCGCTCTTTTTCTTTTTCTATTTTTAGATATTTTATTTATTTGCTGTTTTTCTTGCGGGATGAAAATTCCGACCTTTGTTTAACTTTTGTTTGTTAGTGTTTTGAAATAAAGTAACTTTGAAGCTCAACATGTTGTCATGACTGGTTGCAAGAGCAAGGCATATCAAGGGTAGCATATTAATGTCAAGATTAAGAAAATCTTGAGGTTTCTATTCAAAGTGTAGAGACTAGAGAAGTTAGTTTTCCAGGCTCTCTATTATCCTTTTGCTTTATTGCTTCATTTTGCTCATTGCTGAACATTTAAGGCGATGTTCATCTCAAAATGCACGTCGTTATTTATTTTAGTTAGTTTATCATGTCACACCCCATATTGCATGATAACTTTGAGATGAAATTTTACGGTGCTTTTATGAATCAATGACTTTGTTTGATGCTTACTAACATCTTAATTTTAGTTTATTTTGTTAGTTAAGAGTTTTTTTTTAGTTAATTGAGTTTTGTTTGGGTAGTTGTGATGTCGATGAAGATCATAAGTGAACCCTTGAGATATGGACAATATTCAAGATAATAGGACTTAATGTAATGAATTATCTCTAATAGGCTATTTAGTCATTGATTTCTCAAAATCCATGCACTTGGTCACTAAGAGTACCCTTGGCAGTTTTGCTTGGGTTAAGAGAAGGTTTATGAGAAATCCATCTAATTTTGATCTCCATGGGTTCTAGAACTTGTTCTATTATAAGCTTGAGGAGAAATCTAAGAAACACGACAATTGAGAAATGATATAGGCCATCCTTGGAAAGGGTGTACTTCATAGCTAACCCCATTAATATGCATATGCATATTCCTCTAATACTAGAATGTTGGGCCTTAAGAGCAATTTTGTTCATAAGAACCAAGTTTGAAGCCAATAACCTTCCTATACATCACTATCCCTCAGTAAAGAACCAAACTCACCCATAACATGAGGATTTGAACATAATTGGGAAATGTAGTGAGGAGCAAGTTTGGGGGAGTTATTTTTTTCATAGGAAAAATAACTCCAAATTGGTTGAAATGAGTTAAGTTGAAAATGAAAAGAGGTTGGTAAAAAGGAAGGGGAAAATAAAAAGAAAAAAAATATAAAACATATCAAGTGTAAAAGAAGCAAAAATACAATAAAAAGTCAAGGAGGAGTTAAATAAAGCCTGCATGGCCTTCCTTCACACAGAGTAAGTAAATCCTGAGGTGTCTCAGCACCTAGTACCTAAGGCGATTGATTACTGCCGAGGCTATTGATTTAAAGCTCGCTAAGGGTTGGTAAACTTGAGTGTTTTGACATTTGCACCGCTCTAATAACTGCAATATGAAAAGGCTTCTTGGTGTTTCATGAGAAAGAATGCAAAATTTTTACCGAGAAATTTGATATGAGGTGTAATGGAATGATGCACCTAAGCAGTTTGCGAGTGTAGAGAGTGTCATTGTCTTGTGGTAAGAATCGGATATGGAGTAGGGCATCGATACGAAAATATGTATGTTTGGGTAAGTTTTAGCCTAAAATGACTACTTAACACCCCACGCTTACAAGCCATTGCACGAGCATAAAAATCTACTTTATCTTGGGGTTGTGTGTGCCTACATTAGTGGAAGTGATAAGAACAACAAGCTATGGAACCTAAATAAATTATCTTAGAGGATCCCGCGTGCTTATCTCAATTCTCATAAACTCATCTAGCTTGTAATTGTTTGGATAGGGGAAGACCACACACACACACTAGTGAGAACCATGATCTAAATTTGTCTATCGTGAGACCTTAATTCACTAATAAAATGAATAAATTATCTTGATCCTTATTCCCTATATTCCTTATGGGTAGTACTTGAACACATATCCACATGCCCCTTGGCAACTTGATTACTGAGTTTGGTTAAATAAAAATGGTGAAATAAACTCTTACCTTCTGTTCCTTTGGGGACAAAGTAACTTCTATCTTTTCTTTGGCAAGGGGACAAGCAAAACTTAAAAAGTTGAGAATTGTTTAATGAGTGTAAAACTCATCTATGTTTTGAGTTCATTTCACGTACTATTTTGAGCATTTATATTCATATTCATGTAAAACTCATAACATTTCCTCTAAACTTAGTTATACAGGGATTTTGATGACAGTGATTTCGTAAGAAAATATGCAAAATGTTTTCAAAAGAGTTAATCGGATGTCTCACAGTGCGTCATTGAGAAGATAGATTTTTATGTATCATCTAGAGCATAAAATGGTTCAACTCTACCATTGTTACATTCTACATTCAAAGAGCTTTCCAATGACACTTCACACGCCCAAATCCAAGTTAAAACAAAGAAGTTATGGCCCCAGAATAAGTTGAATGATTTTTCATATACCGGCGAGAAAACTATGTTGCGACATAGAAAACTATGTCGTGACATAGTTTTCTACTGCAACAAAGAAACTATGTCGCAACATAGAAAACTATGTAGCGACATAGTTTTCTGTTGCAACATAGAACACTATGTCACGGTAGAAAAAACATGTCGACATAGAAGCCGTCTTTGCGATAGAAGCCTTATTTGGAAAAAAAAAAAATGGATGAAAATGGATATTTTGGTTTGTTTTCAAGCCCAATTCACCCTAGGACTATAAATACTCTTTTTTTAGGTTTTTAAGGCAACGGGGAATGTGGGAGAACACCTCTCATGGGGTTTCTCTCTGTAAACTACCCATTTTTTCTTAGTTTTGCTGTAGATTTTGATTTTTAATAGACCTTAGAGTAGTTTTAGAACATATTTTTATTTCTATTGAAGAGATTTTGGTGTTGTATAACAGAGATTCAGATTTCATTATTGTTCAGACAAAGATTGAAACTAAAATCTGGATTTTGTCTCTCCCTTGTCCTCTTGTTTCTTTCTTCATGTTCTTTCTTTTGTTTGATTGGTGATAATTGGAATCGATAATGGAACATTAAAACACCCTCTAGGGGTGGAAATTGGTGTTGAACATTCAGATTTCTGAGATTCTCGATTTATTTGTAGGTTTAAAGGCTGAATTTATATAATTGAGTGCTTTATTCATATAATTAGTTGTTGAGAATATTAGTAGCTTATACCCAAGAGGTTATCTTTGCTTTGATTTTCGAGAAGCCCTACGGTGACAGAGATGGAGATTCATGAGAGTAAAGATGAGTAACTTAGGGGTATGTTAGACTAATATTATGGAACTAATGAACTCTAAAAGATTACTTTGATAGATCACTAATTTACTCATGGTGTGAGGATTAATTAGATGATGTATCAGTTTAATGTTTAAAGGTCTCACCTCAAATTGATAGAATGATCTTGATCAGTGTTAGCAATGATCTAATCAAGGAGATAGAAAATTTTATTAGATTTAAGGACGAAGTTACCAATTAGAATGGAGAAGGCTTGCATAATCCCATCTGTAAGAGCGAGAATTCTTGATCTGAAATGGTTGTGAAGTATTGGAAAGAAAAACAATAAAATCTTAAAAGGGTCGGGTCTATAAGTAGCTATTTAGACCCATTATGCAGAGGAACATGGATCTCTAATTAGTGAAATGTATAGTATATGGAGAAATCGAAGCTACCTTTACATTGCTCTTGGACAAATCTGACATTCAACTCACAAATGTTGCACTTTCAGGAAATGCAAATTGTTTTATAAATGTTATCCTCATCCCTAGTGCCTCTTTTCATACCTTTTAAATTAAGTAGTTGTTTATTTAAATGAATTATTTGGATTAGTTTTAAAATCAGTTTTATTTCAATTAAATTGATTTTTATTCCATCCTATTTAATTACTTTAAATAGTAAAGACATATGTCCAGGTGATCAAATTCCAATTATAGAGAAAGCTACTTGATCACCGTGAGTGCTGATATCCGGACTTTTAGGGTCGCTATTACTTGTACTTGACCCGTGCACTTATGGAAGGGGGTTGAGTGTTGGTAATACTTTTCATTTGAGTTTGAGTACACTTACTTTTGTTTCAAATCAGTTTTGAGTATTTACCCACGTTCCTCCCTTATTGTATTTTCCTTATACTCCATCATTTTAATTTAAACAAGTTTTTGGTGCCTTTCTTTTGGGGATTAAATTAATAGTCCTTTAGTAAAGTAGCATAAATTTGTATCTTTTTCGAGGTTTGGTCGATCGGTGGTAGATACCATGACTTTGAACCATGATTGGTGGAATCTGGATATTTCATGACCAAGATGCTGAGAACAAAATGGAGTGGTATTCTCGGGATCCCCAAGACAAAATTAGATTTAATACCAATTCTTATCTTTATCAATCACGTATGGCCAATTGGAGGGCATTATGGTGATTTTGAATCTACGAAGTATAAAAGAAACTCAGCGTGTGGCGTACCAAAATTAATGTGTTCTATTTGGGAATGACTTGTAAGATCAAACTTCTAATCGGGCTATTTAGGTTCCCTAGTTCCCTTGATAATTCCCTAGAATCAAAATGGAAAATGTCGTATGAATGAAAATATTGCAGGAATTAATTGATGAAAAAAAGTGTTAGATTTCCTTAGGAATAAATGAGATAACACGGTCCTGAAAGTTGACAGACTTGAATAGGACTTGCAACCAAAATGTTGGAATTGTTTAAACATTGGATTTCATTGTGAAAGCGTGTGTGCTAGAAAAAGTGATATGACTTGAGATAGAACTTGCAGTCAGAATGCTGGAATTGCTAGATAAAATATTGGATTTCACTACCAATGAATGAAATAACAATGTTGGAAATTTATCAAAAACTTGCCTAACACTAGGAATTAGAATGCTGAAATTGTTGAAAAGCTTTGATTTGATGAAGTAGATTGACATTAAATTGATTGATTTGTTGAGTTGTTGATTAATTGGTTGCTTCTTCTACTCTATTTATAGATAGACGATTTGCTGTCTAAGTCTTAATTTCTCCACTCTCTCCACTTTCTAAAGTAACTACCCATGTCTTCCATTAAAGAAGCTTGTTCCTCAAGAACTCATCCACATCTCCATTATGGAGTCTTGTTCGAAAATTCTGTCAACCACATAACTACCACACTTTTTGATATTTGATAAAATCTTGGGTTGACTTCCTAAAATTTTCATAGTACCCACGGACTTCTTCTACTAGGCTTGGCACCAGTGGATACAGGACCCTTCTACGAACTTTTATTCATGGGCTTGGGCTTAGGCCTAACCCATTGGAATCGAGCAAAATTTCAATTTGGTGCAAATAATTGTAAGCGCCCACGCCACATTGTAGCCCCAGGCCATATTGTATGTATTAAAGCCCCAAAAAAAAAATTCTTATGAGTTTATTTCTAACCATGAGACCCAAAATTAAGCTTTCGACCCATGATGTAGAGTTTCGACGGTAAGAACGAGCCAAGTCGGATCAAATAAAGAAGCAACTATTGATTTCCCAAGAAAAGTTTTCCCCTATCATCAGGTTTAAACCTCACAACTTTTTGTTTTCCTCCCGATAAAGATCTATTTGATTCGTACCCGCGGTAGGGTGATGGAATCAACAAGAATTTGTTTTCCTATTACCTCACCGCTCTTTGTAGTCAAACTCACTGCGTATAGCGGTATAGGAATTCGAACAGGATGGGTTTCATCCCTCTGAAATGATTTGTATCATGGTTGAAATGATGAGAAGCTTTCTTTTTGGATTTTTGGATTTGCATTAAAAGGGTGTGAGTGTTACAGGTCACTAAATTAAGCGCAGAACCCGACTTGAAATGAAGTGTGAGAGGAGACCTTGGGGCTTGGTCATGAGCTTGACAGATGGTTGCATAGGTGTCTCAGATTTGGCCTCTCCGATTGGGGTGATGACATATGGTCATTTCAAAAGCGGGATCTTTGTTTAGCTTTACAGAGCTAACATAAAACACTCCCTGTTGAGCCGAAACACTTGCAGGCATTTAATGTTCCAACAGTTTGAAGAATGCACCATTTAACCTAAGTTCAGTGGCTCGTAAATGGCATCTAAATAATGTCAGTGTATCTACCATTAAGAATACACTGAACCCTAAAGCATGACAAGTATTGACCAAAAGAAACACATTAAATAGAATTAAACCCTAGTTTAGTAAGTTTGAAACAATAAATGCAGTACCTGTTTCATTTAAAACTGAGGACCACCTGCAAACCTCCATTAACCAACCTAGTAACCCTCCTCTTCAAGGCTTTGAGGCTTAGCCAAACATCCCTTGAGTTGTCATCCTCCGAAGTGTTTGGTAGCCAAAAATGAGAGAAAGAAGAGAGAAGAGAGAAAGCGTAAACCTAAAACAAGGCGCGTGAATGAAAGCTTTGATAAAGTTAGGGTTACAAATTGTCATAAGGTGGCTTATATAGCCATAGACGAAGTGTGAAATACGAAATACCAAAAATATATGATTACATTAGAGAGGGCCAAAATGGGAATTACACAAAAGCGAGGTTGTTTAGATCGATCAAAATCAAAGGGCAACCAATTTAGCTGCATAGTGAATTTCGCTATCATAGCAAAAATGAGGCCTCAGCGAAAATTGGAAATTTTAAGCTATGCACGATAACCACGCTATGATGTAATTTGTATGATAGGGCTAACTATCATGTGAAAAGCGTATAAGCGAAATTTTCGCAATCCTTGCGAAATTTTCGGCTATGTACATAATCTGCCTCCTGCATTGCCTTACGCATCAGTTGACCTCATTTCTTCAGTTCAACTTGACATTTCTTTATCCCGGCTTGATCAAATCGCCGAGAATTCACATAAATCAGCACCGATATGAAGCCAAGCTTGAAATGAAGGCTGAAGTTCCCAAAACCTGCAAAACTGCCAAAAACAACCTCGAAACAAAATCAGTAGTGCTAAACGGACCTGCACATGTCAATCGGCTTAATTAATATGATTAGTACGCAAAAAACACTCAAAACCTATCTTAAATAGGACTCAAAATAGCACTTTTTGGGTACTAATCAATATTCTCCCTCTAAAGAATAACCATCTGACTTCTTCTCCAAGCAACTTAATATCCCTTCTTTTCTTCCCAAAATTAATTTATTTTCACTTTCTAAAACAACTCTCTTGTTTAGGATAAAGAGACTTTTTTAATTTACCTTTTTTATCTTCTTCTTCTTCCTTCCAAGCTGTCACTATCTCTTCCATCATCGGCACTGCTTCCATCGCTGTCGTCGACAACATCGACATAATGATCACCTTCGATGCTCCCACGAACATTGTTGTTTCGTCTTTCCTCCTTGATGAACAAGCCATCAATTTTGTTGTTGACAAGCTTCTCCAGTGACCTTTGCGGGGGCTGCATTAATGATAGTCTGGCTCATCCATCGATGCGATGTCAAAGTTGTGTGCTAGAGTTATCGGTGTCATCGTCAAAGGTTGTTCTGGTCGAAAATTTTATAGTGCAGAACTCAAAAGCAATCATGAATCTTACCTTAAAAAAAAAAATCTTTGATGTCGTTTGGCTATCTTAAACCTTTTCTAGGGTGTATATTTTGAAAATAATCATGAGTACACCCTTAGAAAATTTTATTTGAAGCTATTCGGCTTGTTTTGAAAATTTTCTTAGGTGCAGACTCTAAAAAGTGTCATGAATACATCTTCAAAAAAAATTCTTTGAAGTCGTTTGGCTATTTCAAACCCACACCGGGAGTGTATATTTTAATGATAATCATGAGTACACCCTTAGAAAAATATAAAGCTTGCATTGTTTGAAAATTTTCTTGGGTGTAGACTATGAAAAGAGTAATGAATACACCTTCAAAAAAAAAATATTCTTTGAAGTTGTTTGGCTTTTTCAAAAAATTTATGAGGTGCATAACTAAAAAAAAAATTAATTCATTAATACACCTTCGAAAAAAAATTCTTTGAAGATGTTTGACTTGTTTAAAAAATTTTCTTAGGTACAAATTCTGAAAAGAGTCATGAATACACCTTAAAAAAAATATTCTTTGATGTTGTTTGGTTATTTCAAAAATGTTCTTAAGTGAACATTGCCAAAGAATTTCACTTTGTATACTGGTGAAAACGACTTAAAGATAGCTCTTTGCCAGATAGACTTTTGCCTTATTAATTTCGGCTATAGCTAGATTTAAACCTTGGTCATTAGTGTGACTTTCTTGTGTTTATTTTCTTAGGAGCTTCTTATGCTTGTTCAATGGCTTCCAATCCATTCCCATCTTCATTAGTGCTCATTTAGCGACATTGCTTTTGTAATCCGCAGCTGTGATGACGAATGGTTGTCTAGGATCTTATGATCTCTTTCCCTACCCTTGTTAGGTGGCCATTGACTTACTGTTTTGCTTTGTGGAAAGTGAAGAATTGGAATGTATTCTTGAGTTGTTGTTAAAGACTCATTGAGCACTACACTTGCGCACTACAACCATGACATTGCATTAGTGGATCGGTGACTCTATGCCTACCTTTTGATGTGTTGATTGATGGATTTCTTATGCGTCCATTGGGCACTAGCACATGTACACATACAACAATGACATTGCATTAGTGGATCAAGGTGGCTATAAGCCTACCTTTTGATCTATGTTGATGCTTGTGGAATGAATTGTGGAAAAATCACTAAACACCAACACACGTACACTTACAACCATGACATTGCATTAGCATATCAAGGTGGCACTAGGCTTACCTTTTGATGTGTGTTGATGTTTTTAGAATGACGTTGTAACCTGGTTGATTAAAAGTGGTCCTTGGACCTACTTTCTTTGAGAATATATACTGAATATATCAAGTACAAGTACATCATTGGAGAGATCCGAAAAAGAATGGCTACAAAGCCTATTGATATATTGAACAAGTATGTTGTTGGGAAAATTTATATATTTGAGAAACAGTGGCTAAAAGTCTACTTTTCTCCAAAATATTGAATAGAACAAAGTACCATGTTAGAGAACTTGAATACTTGAGAAACAGTGGCGAAAAAGCCTACTTTATTCCAAAACATAAGAAAATCCCCTAACATTACCCCTTTAAAGGCCGTGGAATTGGCCTAATTGTTTTGGGAATTTCTTACAATTTCCCCACATGGTGAAGTACTTCTTCAAGTATTTCCCATTGATGAAGATCTCCTTGTAGGTTTGCTAACCAGTATACGTTTCCAGGTAGTACTTGATGCACCTTGAAAGGTTCCTCCTAATTGCGAGACCATTTGCCCAATTCTTTGTCTTTGGAACTAATTGGCAATATAACCTTCCATACAAGTTCTCCTACTTCAAAGTTTTTCCTCTTGATTCTCTTGTTATAAGTTTAATCCACTTTATTTTTATGGATGTTGTATGTAATTGAAGGCTTGTATTCTTATGTCATCTGTTGATTCGAGTTCCATCATCATGGCCTCACTGTACTCTTGAGGAGTAAGACCATTTTGCTTGAAAAATCTTAGAGAAGGCACCACTACTTCAATTGGGAGCATTGCATCTTGTCCATAGGTAAGAGAAAAAGGACTTATCCCTTGTAAAGCTTCTTATGGAAGTCTTATAGGCCCACAATGTCTCTGATAATGCCAATATTTGGGATTCTCCTCACCCATTTTTTCCAGACTTCCTAAACACTTTGTTGGATGCTTCCGCTTGTCCATTGGCTTGGGCATAAAAAAGAGTTGATCTGATGAGTTGTATTCCATAATCCACAGAAAAATAATTCATTTCTTCCCCATCGAACATTGTTCTTTGATCAATAGTGATAGATTAGAGAATTCCAAACTTATAAATAATCCGCTCCTTCATCAATTGAATCACATCCTTTTGTTTTGCTTTCTTATTAGATGCTTGCCTCCACCCACTTAGTGAAATAGTCTGTAGGAACTAAGATGAAGCTATTCCCTTTTGATGATGGTGGATGAATCTTTCCAATCAAATCCATGGCTTACCCTCTAAATGGCCATGGCTTTACTATTGAATGTAATTCAACTATAGGAATCCTTTCTATGCTTCCATATTTTTGTCAATGTTAACAACCTTTGGAGTAAATAATGCAGTCTCTTAGAATTTTTGGCTAAAAGTAGTCGTGTCTTCTAATTAACCATCGCATCTTCGGTAATTTTTTGGCGCTAATTCCAGCTAATTCTGGACAATTCGACAAAAAATTATTTGGTGGTAAATATGGTCGATCTTTAATTAAATTTGGTCAAAAATTTTCTTTTGACCAAACCCTTTTTGGTCTCTAAATGAGTCGTGATTTGGTCGAGTAATTACCAACCAATTTTGGTCGGTAATTTGAGTCCGATAATACGGTTATTTTAGTAGTGAGTCTTAGCTGAATTTTTGAAGAAATTCTTGAATTACAACCAAGACCAACGGTTGAAGAGGCAAATCTACTTGCCGACCTCACGGCCAGTGAGAAGTTTTATCGGTGTTGGGAGAGGTTCATAGAGACCATCGGGCATATCCACACCATGGTTTTGATACATGGATGCTAGTGAATCATTTTTATGATGGTATGTCTCGACCATGGAAATGGCCCCTTTCTGAACCATCTGTGGAGGGGACTTCCTGAGCAAGAACCCAGATGAGGCCGGACTTTTTAAACTATGTGGATTTGAAACTTCTGGGGATGGGATAGGCCGAACCCGAGGAGCGAAAGAATGAGACCTTCTACGACCCACCAAGGGAGGCATTTATGCACTTCCAGAGACATGGAGATGAAAGCCGGCGACCACTTTGACCGAAGGTTGGAGGCGGAAATGAGAAATCGCGCCAGAGTGCAACGGTGAATGGATTGCATGCATCGCCCCATCTGTTTAATTGTCGGTCGAATAGCCACCACAGGGGAACCTTGTCATTAGCTCCTTGATGGGGAATTAATGCAGAGCATGCCCATGTCTTGGAGTCAAAATAAGCCACCTACAAATGCTCCTTATGAAACGCACCTATAACCCCAATTAGAGGAATCATAGAGACTGTCATGAAGCGAAATCCCTGCATATATGCCCCAGGGGCACGGCGGCGGTTGGCTCCACCTCGCCTAGCAATGGCGGCATCCTCCACCTTCTTCTCTGTTGAGCAAGCCATCGCGGAATTTGAGCAAGGTGGTTGGGAAATTTTATAGAGGAGCAAAAGCCATCAATGTCCAAACCAATCGAGAAGATTGAAATTCGAAAGCTCACTCGACAAAGTTAGGCATTATGCATTACGAGTTGCAAAGTTCCAATTGCAAGTTGTCTAACGACAACGAGGGTCTGAAAAGGAAATTCCCTTCCCAGACACAACAAAACCCTAGGGGAATACATGAGATAGGATCTGTCAGTGACCTCAATGCAAGAATGGATGAAGTAAAGGCTATCATCACTTTGAGAAGTGGAAAAGAAATTGAGCAACCAATGCCCAAGATTGCTGAAGAAACAAAGAAAGAAAAGGAAGCTGAACCTGAGAGAATAATAATCAGAGAAGATTCAATGAAGAAAAACATGCCCCCTCCATTTCCTCAAGCACTTAGAGGCAAGAAAAAATCCTGAAACCAAGGCTGAAATTTGGGAGGTGCTAAAGAGCGAGTGAAGGTGAATATCCTTGCTTGACATGATTAAGCGGGGTTAACATATGCAAAAATTTTAAAGGACACGTACGGTGAGAGGGTTGGGCATTGAAAGAAGCCTTCTAACGAGCAGTCATTGCTATCATTCAAAGCAAGACCTCGGTGAAGCCTCTGAATCAGATCTATAGTATCGATTAACATTGGAGGGACTTAAATAGACAAAGCATTGTTGGACTTGGGGGCCAGTGTAAACCTACTGCCATATTCAGTATATAAGCAGTTGGGTTTAGGGGAGCTTAAACCTACCAACATCACTCTATCCTTAGCTGATCGATCAGTAAAAATTCCTAAGGGGATAGTTGAGGATGTTTTGGTAAAGGTGGACAAATTCTACTATCCGATGGATTTTGTAGTGCTCGATACCGAACCAATCGCAGTTGGGCCTAATCATGTGCCAATCATCCTGGGAAGGCCATTTTTGGCCACTTCCAATGCGATAATCAATTTTTCGAATGAGTCATGCGGCTCCATTTAGCGACATGACCTTTAGAGGCTCAATATTTTCACACGAGCAACAAGCCTGGCCCAGGAAAAGGATGAGGGGTAGGAATTTGATGAAGTTTGCTCAATTGGTTCAAGTGTAGGGAAACCAAGTGCTCACAAACTACAAGAGGAATTGATAAAGGAAAGTGAAACAAATGGTGGAGAATGGACTGCGTTAGTCACTCCTGCAGAGCCAATGATCTTCCCAGCACCACAAAGTGAAAAGAAGCTCAACCGCAAAGGCAGCATGAAGGCAAGCTGCGGCCTGCCACGGTACTAGAGGCGTAAGGGGTCCTATCTTGATCCTCCATGAATGAAATCGAGCAAATGAAATTGGCTTGGTCTCAGAGACAGCTATGATTCAAATTTTGATTTTTATTTTAATTTGGTCAATTTTCAGTCTATTTTATTTTTAGTAATTTCCTTTATTTTAATTTTAACTGAATATAAAAATTTTATTTTTTAGTAATTTTATTTGTTTTTTTTATTATTTTATTTTATTTTAATTTATCTAAATTAAATTTTGTTGTTATTCTGCAGCATGGAAGTTGATGCAGGCATAAATTTCGCAATAATAGCGAAATTCATTCCCTGCGGCTCTTCGGCTACCTCAAGGACCTTTCCATGCCCCAAAAGATTTATAAAAAGGCTTAATGCTTAATGAATTATCTCTCTAATAGGCTATTTAGTCATTGGTTTCTCAAAATCCATGCACTTGGTCACTAAGTACCCTTGAAAAGCAGTTTTTGCTTGGGTTAGAGAAGGTTTATGGGAATCCATCTAATTTTGATCTCCATAGGTTCTAGAACTTGTTCTATTATCGCTAGAGGAGAAATCCTAAGCAACACAACAATTGAGAAATGATATAGGCCATCCTTGGAAAGATTGTGCCTTTCAAGCTAACCCCATTAATATGCATATGCATATTCCTCTAATACTAGAATGTTGAGCCTTAAAGAGCCAAAATTTTATTTCATAGAACCAAGTTTGGAAGCCAATAGCCTTCCTATACATCACTATCCTCGAGTAAAGAACCAAACTCACCAACATGAGGTTGGAACATAATTGGAAATGTAGTGAGGACGAGTTTGGGGAGTTATTTTCATGGAAAAATAACTCCAAATTGGTTGAAATGAGTTAAGTTGAAAATGAAAAGTTTGGTAAAAGGAGAGGGGAAAATAAAAGAAAAAAAATATAAAATATCAAGTGTAAAAGAAGCAAAAATACAATAAAAAGTCAAGGAGAGTTAGTCAGCCTCGTAGCCTTATTCACCAGAGTAAGTAAATCTTAAGGGTGTCTCGACACCTGGTACTTACTAAGGCTGATTAGTGCAGGCTATTGATTTAAAGCTCGCTAAGGGTTGGTAGAAAGCTTAAGGGTGTTTTGACATTGCACCACTCTAATAACCTTGTCTTAAAGAAAAAGGCTTCTTGGTGTTTGCTGAAAGAATGCAAAATTTTTACAGAAATGTGATATGAGGTGTATGGAATGATGCACCCTAAGCGGTTACAGGGAGTGCTTGAAGTGTCATTGTCTTGGCAGGTAAGAATCGAGGATGGAGTAAGACTGTCAATGCGAAAAATATGTATGTGTTTGGGTAGTTTTAGCCTAAAATGACTACTTAACTACCCTTGCAAAGCCTTACATTACAAAAATATAAAATCTACTTTATCTTGAGAGTTGTGTGCCTATTAGTGGAAGTGATAAGAACAACAAGCCTATGGAACCTAAATAAATTATCTTAGGAGATCCACGTACTTATCTCAATTCTCATAAACTCATCTAGCTTGTTATTGTTTGGATAGGGGAAGACCACACACACACACTAGTGAGAACCATGATCTAAATTTGTCTATCATGAGACTAATTCACTATTAAAATGAATAAATTATCTTGATCATATTCTCTATATTCCTTGTAAGGGTAATTCTTGAGACACATATCACATGCCCCTTGGCAACTTGATTACTCAGTTTTGGTTAAATAAAAATGGTGAAATAAACTCTTCTCTTCATTTCCTTGGGGACAAGTAACTTCTATCTTTTCTTTGCTTGAGGACAAGCAAAACTTAAAGTTTGAGGGTGTTTAATGAGTGTAAAACTCATCTATGTTTTGAGTTCATTTCACATGCTATTTTGAGCATTTTATATTCATATTCATGTAAAACTCATAACATTTCCTCTAAACTTGGTTTTACAGGATTTTTGATGGAAAGCAAGTGATTTAGTAAGAAAATATGCAAAATGTTTTCAAAAAGAGAGTTAATCGGATGTCTCACAGTGCGTCATTGAGAAGATAGATTTTTATGTATCATCAAGAGCATAAAATGGTTCAACTCTACCATTGTTACATTCTACATTCAAAGAGCTTTCCAATGACACTTCTGCATGATCCAAGTTAAAACAAAGTTATGGCCACAGGCAAGTTGGACAAAGTTTTATTCAAGCACAGACTATGTTCTTGTTTTATAGAAAACTATGTCGTGACATAGTTTTCTACTTTGCAACAAAGAAACTATGTCGCAACATAGAAAACTATGTAGCGACATAGTTTTTACGTACAACATAAGAACACTATGTCAGTGAAAAACTATGTCGCGACATGGCTTAGTCTTTGCGATAGAAGCAGCTGGAAAAAACAAAAAATGGATGAAAATGGATATTTTGGTTTGTTTTCAAGCCCAATTCACCTAGAATTTATAAATACTCTTTTTAGGTTTTTAGGCAGGGAATGTGGAGAACACCCTCTCATGGGGTTTCTCTTGTAAATTACCCATTTTTCTTAGTTTTCTTAGATTTTGATTTTTAATGGAGCCTTACAAGTAGTTTTAGAACATGTTTTATTTCTATTGAAGAGATTTTGGTGTTGTATATGAGAGATTAGTTTATTATTGTTCGGACAAGAGATTGAAACTAAAATCGGATTTTGTCTCCTTGTCTCTTGATTTCTTTCTTATGTTCTGCACTCTTTTGTTTGATTGGTGATAGTGGAATCGATGTGGACATTAAACACCCTCTAGGGTGGGGTGTGAACATTCAGATTTGCCAGTTCTCGGTTATTTTGTGGGTTTAAAGTGATTTATATAATTAGTCTTGTTCATATAATTAGTTGTTAGGAATATTAGTAAGAGCTTTATGCGAAAAAAGGTTATTATCTTCTTTGATTTTCGGGAAGCCCTGCAGGTGACACCAGAGATGGAGATTCCTGAGAGTAAAGATCAGTAACTTAGGGGTATGTTAGACTAATATTATGGAACTAATGAACTCTAAAAGATTACTTTGATAGATCACTAATTTACTCATGGTGTGAGGATTAATTAGATGATGTATCAGTTTAATGTTTAGAGGTCTCACCTCAAATTGATAGAATGATCTTGATCCCGTGTTAGCAATGATCTAATCAAGGAGATAGAAAATTTTATTAGATTTAAAGGACGAGATACCAATTAGATTGGAGAAGGCTTGCATAATCCTATCTATGGGGGCAAGAATTCTTTAGTCCTAAGAAATGGTTGTGAAATATTGGAAAGAAAAGCAATAAAATCTTAAAAATGGTCAGATTCTACAAGTAGCTATTTAGACCCATTGTCTGAAAGGAACATGGATCTCTAATTAGTGAAATGTATAGTATATGGAGAAATCCAAGCTACACTACATTGCTCTTGGACAAATCCAGCATTCAACTCACAAATGTTGCACTTTCAAGGAAATGTAAATTGTTTTATAAATAATTATCCTCATCCCTAGTGCCTCTTTTCATACCTTTTAGAATTAAGTAGTTGTTTATTTGGTAGATTTTTGGATTAGTTTTAAATCAGTTTTTATTTCAATTAAATTGATTTTGTTACATCTATTTTATTAGCCTAAATATTAAAGAGCCCTTATGTCGGGGTGATCAAATTCCAATTATATTTGCAATCCTCGTGGAGTGATATCGGACTTTTAGAGTCCACTTTATTGCCCATATGACCCATGCACTTATGGAAAGGAGTTGAGTGTTGGTAATACTTTTCATTGTTTTGAATTACACTTACTTTTGTTTCAAATCAGTTTTTGAGTATTTACCACGTTCACTCCCTTGGCCATATTTTCATATATACATCATTTGGTCTAAACAAGTTTTTGGTGCCTTTCTTGGGGATTAGAGTAATAGTCCTTTGGTAAGTAGCATAATTGTATCTCTCGGGTTTGGTCCAATCGATGGCCAAATACCATGACTTTGAACCATGATTGGTGGAATCTGGATATTTCATGACCAAGATGCGGGAACAAAATGAATTAGTATTCTCGGGATCCCAAGACAAATTAGTTGTACAATTCTGTCTTTATCAATCACGTATGGCCAATTGGAGGGCATTATGGTGATTTTTGAATCTCACACGAAACATAAAAAAAAAACAAGCGTGTGAGCGTACCAAGAAATTAATGTGTTTCCAAACTGGAATGACTTGTAAGATCAAACTTCTAATCGGGCTATTTAGGTTCCCTAGTTCCCTTGATAATTCCCTAGAATCAAAATGGAAAATGTCGTATGAATGAAAATATTGCAGGAATTAATTGATGAAAAAAAGTGTTAGATTTCCTTACGAATAAATGAGATAACACGGTCTAGAAAGTTGACAGACTTGAATAGGACTTGCAACCAAAATGTTGGAATTGTTTAAACATTGGATTTCATTGTGAAAACAGTAATGTGCTGAAAAAATGATAACAACTTGAATAGAACTTGCAACTAGAATGCTGAAATTGCTAGATAAAATATTGGATTTCACTACCAATGAATGAAATAACAATGTTGGAAATTTATCAAAAACTTGCCTAACACTAGGAATTAGAATGCTGAAATTGTTGAAAAGCTTTGATTTGATGAAGTAGATTGACATTAAATTGATTGATTTGTTGGTGTTGATTAATTGGTTTGCTTCACTTCTCTGTTATAGATAGACGATTCTTTGTCAGTGTTTCTCCACACTCTCTCCACTTTCTAAAGTAACTACCCATGTCTTCCATTAAAGAAGCTTGTTCCTCAAGAACTCATCCACATCTCCATTATGGAGTCTTGTTCCTCAAGAAAATTCTACATCAGCACATAACTACCACACTTTTGATATTTGATAAAATCTTCGTTTGACTTCCTAAAATTTTCATAAGTACCCCTGGACTTCTTCTATGGGCTTGTACCAATGGATCTAGGACCCTTTCTACCTGAACTTTTATTCATGGGCTTGGGCTTAGGCCTAACCCATTAAGGATCAGGCAAAATTTCAATTTTGGTGCAAATGGTGTAAGCCCCCGCGTACATTGTGGCCCCGAGGGCCATGTGTATGTATTAAAGCCCGAAAAATTCTTATGAGGTTTATTTCCTGGCTTAAAGCCCAGGGACCCCAGAAATTAAGCTTTCGACCCATGATGTAGAGTTTCGACGGTAAGAACGAGCCAAGTCGGATCAAATAAAGAAGCAACTATTGATTTCCCAAGAAAAGTTTTCCCCTATCATCAGGTTTAAACCTCTAACTTTTGTTTTTCCTCCAATAAAGGATATTTGATTCGTACCACGGTAGGGTGATCCGGAATCAACAAAATTTGTTTCCTATTTTCCTCCTACCGTAGTCCAAGCTCTTTGCTTGATATAAGCGGTATAGGGTCGAACCACGAGGATGGGTTTTCAAATACCACAAATGGTTGTATCATGGTTCAAAATGATGAGGCTTTCTTTTGGATTTTTGGATTTGCATTAAAAAGTGTGGGTGTTGGGGTCACTAGGGTAACTGAAACAGCTTGAAATGAAGTGTGAGAGGGAGACCTTGAAGGCTTGGGTCACTAGCTTGACAAAATGGGGTTATATAGGTGTCCTCGAGTTATTTCCTCACATTAGGGCAAGTGACATATAGTCATTTCCAAAACCGGATCTTTGTTTAGCTTTACAAACCAACCCTTAAAAACACTCCTATTTGAGCCAAAACACTTACTGAGCATTTAATGTTCCAACAGTTTGAAGAATGCACCATTTAACCTAATTTCAGTGGCTCGTAAATGGCATCTAAATAATGTCAGTGTATCTACCATTAAGAATACTGCGAACCACAAAAAACATGACGAAGTATTGACCAAAGAAACACATTAAATAAATTAAACCTAGTTTAGTAAGTTTAAAACAATAAATGCAGTACTGTTTCATTTAAAGGCGAGACCACGCAAACCTCCATTAACCAACCTATTACTCTCTTTCAAGGCTTTGAGGAAACCTTGAACATCCCTTGAGTTGTGCATCCTCCAGGGGTGTTTGGTAGCCAAAAAATGAGAGAAGAAGAGAGAGAAGAGAAAAATGTAAACCTAAAACAAAGATTGCGTGAATGGCTTTGATAAGTTAGGGTTACAAATTGTCATGGAGTGGCTTATATAGCCGCTGAAGTGTGAAATACCAAAAATACCAAAAATATATGATTACATTAGGGGCAAAATGGGAATTACACAAAACGAGGTTGTTTGGATCAAAATCAAAGGGCAACCAATTTCGCTATGCATAGTGAATTTCGCTATCATAGCAAAAATATGAGGCATAGCGAAAATTCAAATTTTAAGCTATGCCTGATAATTTGCTATGATAAGCGGGCCCTATTGTGATAGCGAGAATTTATATCATAGCGAAAAACTGTGCATAGCGAAATTTTCGCAATCCTTGCGAAATTTTCGCTATGCCACACTCTTGAAAAATCACACTCTGCATTTGCCTTAATCGATTCGACCTCCATTTTCTTGATTGACTTGACATTTCTTCATCCGAAGCAGTCAAATCGCTAGAGAATTTACATAAATCAGCAGATATGAAGCGAGCTTGAAATGAAGGTGAAGTTCCCAAAACACAAAGCGCAAAAACAACTCGAAACAAAGTCGGTAGTGCTAAGCGGACTGCACATGTCAATCGGCTTAATTAATATGATTAGTCACATAAAAAACACTCAAAACTATCTTAAATAGGACTCAAAATAGCACTTTTTGGGTTTTAATCCAATATCTACAAGAATAACCATCGACTTCTTCTCCAAGCGACTTAATATCACCTTCTTTTCTTCCCAAAAGTAATTTATTTTACTTTCTAAAACAACCCCTCTTGTTTGGATAAGGAGACTTTTTAATTTACCTTTTATCTTCTTCTTCTTCCTTCCAAGAATTTGTCACTATCTCTTCCATCGCCGGCCGCGCTTTATGTTGTAAATCGACAACATCGACAATAATCTGCATCGATGCTCCCACGAACATTGTTGTTTCGTCTTTCCTCCTTGATGAACAAGCCATCAATTTTGTTGTTGACACCGCTTCTCCAATTGACACTGCGGGGGCTGCCAACAATGATAGTACCGCTCATCCCATCGATGCTGATGTCAAAGCTGACGCCGCTAGAGTTATCGGTGTCATCGTCAAGGTTGTTGCAGCGTTCGAAAATTTTATAAGGTGCAGAACTCAAAAACATTCATGAATGCACCTTAAAAAAAAAAAAATCTTTGATGTCGTTTGGCTATCTTAAACCTTTTCTAGGGTGTATATTTTGAAAATAATCATGAGTACACCCTTAGAAAATTTTATTTGAAGCTATTCGGCTTGTTTTGAAAATTTTCTTAGGTGCAGACTCTAAAAAGTGTCATGAATACATCTTCAAAAAAAATTCTTTGAAGTCGTTTGGCTATTTCAAACCTTTTTCGGGGTGTATATTTTGACAATAATCATGAGTACACCCTTAGAAAAAAAAATATAAAGCTTTTTGGCTTGTTTCGAAAATTTTCTTGGGTGTAGACTATGAAAAGAGTAATGAATACACCTTCAAAAATATTCTTTGAAGTTGTTTGGCTTTTTCAAAAAATTTATGAGGTGCATAACTAAAAAAAAAATTAATTCATTAATACGCCTTCGAAAAATTCTTTGAAGATGTTTGACTTGTTTAAATTTTCTTGGAAGTGCGAGATGCGAAAAGAGTCATGAATACACCTTAAAATATTCTTTGATGTTGTTTTGGTTATTTCAAAAATGTTCTTAAGTGAACGTGCCAAGATTTCACTTTATCTTGGTGAAAGCTTGACTTAAAGATAGCTCTTTTGCAGATGACTTTTGCACTTATTGAACATTTTCTAGGCTTTATGGCCTAAGATTTAAACCTTGGTCATTAGTGTGACTTTCTTGTGTTTATTTTCTTAGGAAGGCTTCTTATGCCCCATTCAATGGCGCACAATCCGTCCATCTTCATTAATTACTCATTTTTCCTTGACTTGTGCTTTTGTAATCCATAGCCTATGATGACAAATGATTGTCCTAAGGATCTTATGATCTCTCTTTCCTACCCTTGTTAGGTGGCCATTGACTTACCATTTTTGCTTGGTGGAAAGTGGAGAATTGGAATGTATTCTTGAGATGTTGTTGGAGACTCATTGAGCACTACACTTCCAGCCATGACATTGCATTAGTGGATCAAGGTGACTCTATGCCTACCTTTTGATGTGTGTTGATTGATGGATTTCTTATGGAAAGATGTTGTTTACTAGCACATGTACACATACAACAATGACATTGCATTAGTGGATCAAGGTGGCTATAAGCCTACCTTTTGATCTATGTTGATGCTTGTGGAATGAATTGTGGAAAAATCACTAAACACCAACACACGTACATGCACAACCATGACATTTAGTAGCATATCAGGTGGCACTAAGGCACCTTTTTGATGTGTGTTGATGTTTTTTAGAATGACGTTGTAACTTTATTTTGATTAAGTAGTCCTTGGACCTACTTTCTTTGAGAATATGCTGAATATATCAGTACAAATTGCATCTTGTGGAGAGATCAGAAAAGAATGACTCTGAAAACTATTGATATATTGAACAAGTATGTTGTTGGGAAAATTTATATATTTGACAGTGGCTAAGAAGTCTACTTTTCTCCAAATATTGAATAGAACAAAAAGTACATGTTAGAGAGACTTGAATGAAACGGAGTGGCGAAAAAGCACTTTATTCCAAAACATAAGAAAATCCCCTAGCATTGCCTTTAAAAGGCGTGGAATTGTAATTGTTTCAGAATTTCTTACAATTTCCCACATGGTAGAGAGTACTTCAGTATTCGTGATGAAAGATCTCTGTAGCAGGTTTGCCTAACCGATTATCGTTTCGAGGTAATTATGATGCACCTTGAAAGGTTCCTCCTAATTGCGAGACCATTTGCCCAATTCTTTGTCTTTGGAACTAATTGGCAATATAACCTTCCATACAAGTTCTCCTACTTCAAAGTTTTTCCTCTTGATTCTCTTGTTATAAGTTTAATCACTTTTATTTTATGAATGAACATGAAGGCTTGTATTCTTATGTCATACGGTGATTAGGTTCCATCATCTTGCCTCACGTACTCTTGAGGAGTAAGACCATTTGCTTGAAAAATCTTAGAGAAGGCTTCCACTACTTCAATTGGGAGCATTGCATCTTGTCCATAGGTAGAGAAAAAGACATCATGCTTAAAGCTTCTTATAAGGTCTTATAGGCCCATGATAATATACGTGCCAATATTTGAGTTCTCCTCACCATTTTCGGACTTCTAAACACTTTGTTGGGATGCTTCCGACAATCCATTGGCTTGGGCATAAAAGTTGATCGATAGGTTGTGTTCATAAATCACGGAAAAATAATTCATTTCTTCCCACGGCCGAACATTGTTCTTTTGATCAATATTGACTAGATTAAGAATTCCAAACTTATAAATAATCAGCTCCTTCATCAATTGAATACTTCTTGTTTTTGCTTTCTTCAATGATGCGCCTCCACCCATGAGTAAATAGTGCTGTAGGAACTAAAAGATGAAGCTATTCCCTTTTGATGATGGTGGATGAATCTTTCCAATCAAATCCATGGCTTACCCTCTAAATGGCCATGGCTTTACTATTGAATGTAATTCAACTATAAGTCTTTCTATCTTCCATATTTTGTCAATGTTAACAACCTTTGGAGTAAATAATACGATCTCTTAGAATTTTTGGCTAAAAGTAGTCGTGTCTTCTAATTAACGCGCATCTTGGTAGAATTTTTGGCGCTAATTCCGCCTAATTCTGGTCATTCGACAAAATTATTGGTGAAGTAAATATGGTCGGTCTTTGGTGAGAAGTTTGAAGTGAAGAATTTTCTTTTGACCAAACCCCCTTTAGTCTCTAAGTAGTGCCGTGATTGATCGATGATACCAGCAATTTTAGAGTCGGTAATTTGGTCGTGTCTGATTATTTTTAGTAGTGGATCTTGGTGAATTTTGAAGAAATTCTTCAATACAACGAGACCAACGAGTTTGAAGAGGCAAATCTACACTTACTCGACCTCGACAATGAAAGTTTTCTTGATGTTGGAGAGGTTCGCCCAGAACGCCGGGGCATGTCCACACCATGGTTTTGATACATGGATGCTAGTAAGATCTTTATGATGGTATGTCGGCCATGAAGCAAGCGCTCTGAACCATACGTGGAGGGGACTTCACGAGCAAGAACCCGGATGAGGCCGGACTTTTAAACTATATGGGAAACTTCCAAGGGATGGGATGGCCCGAGACGAGGAAGCGAGAAAGAAGAATGAGGCCTTCGACCCACGAAGGGAGGCATTTATGCACTTTAGAACATGGAGATGGCGACCACTTTGACAGGTTAATTTGAAATGAGAAATCGGCATGAAGTGCAAGCGATGAATAGATTGCATGCATCACCCATCACATTTTAATTGTCGATCAAATAGCCACCACAGGGAGCAACGTCATTAACTCATAAGTAAGAATTAATAAAGAGCATGCCCATGTGGTCAAAATAGCCACCTACAATGCTCCTTATGGTAACACCACCTGCTTGATTAGAGGAATCATCGAACCTATCATGGAAGCCGTCACATGCCCCGGGGCACGACGACGGTTTAGCTCCACCTCGGCCTAGCAATGGCGGCATCCTCCACTTCTTCTGTTGAAGCAAGCCATCTTGAATTTGAGCAAGGTGGTGGGAAATTTTATAGAGGAGCAAAAAGCCATCAATGTCCAAACCAATCAGAAGATTGAGGGAGTCGAAAGCTCACTCAACAAGAAGTTAGACAGTATGCATTCTGAGTTGCAAAGTTCAATTACCAAGTTGTCTAACCCGTGGCGAGGTCACGAAAAATTCCCCTTCAGGACCTGACAAAACCACAGGGAATACATGAGATAGATCACGTAGGTGACACTCAATGCAAACTGGATGATAAAGGCTATCATCACTTTGATGGAAAAGAAATTGAGCAACAATGCCAAGATTCTTTGAAGAAACAAAGAAGAGAAAGGAAGGTGAACTGAGGAGAATAATAATCGAGAGAAGATTGATGAAAAACATGCCTCCATTTCCTCGAAGCACTTAGAGGCAAGAAAAAATCACGCCAAACTAGGTGGTGCTAAGAAAGCAGTGAAGGTGAATATCCTTTGCCCGATGATTAAGCCGGTCCCGACATATGCAAAAAATTTTAAAGGACACGTACGGTCGAAGAAGGGTTGGGCATTGAAAGAAAGCGCCACCAACGAGCGGTCATTCTTTGTCATTCAAAGCAAACAGACCTACGGTGAAGTACAAGGATCCAGGATCCCCCACAATATCAGTTAACATTGGAGGGACTTAAATAGACAAAAGCATTTGGACTTGGGGACCCCGGTGTAAACCCTCTGCCGCCAATCGGTATATAAGCGGTTGGGTTTGGGGGAAGCTTAAACCTACGACATTACTCTATCCTTGATCGATCATTAAAAATTCCTAAGGGGATAGTTGAGAATGTTTTGGTAAAAAGGTGGACAAATTATACTATCAAATGGATTTTTGTAGTGCTGATAGAGACCAATCGCGGTTAGGCCTAATCATGTACTTGATCATCTGGGAAGGCGTTTTTGGCGCTTCGATCACGATAATCAATTTTCGGAATGGAGTCATGCAGCTCACATTTGGCAACATGACACTAGAGCTCAATATTTTTCACCTGAGCAACAAGCACAAGCCGGAAAAGGATGAGGGGTAGGAATTTGATGAAGTTTGCTCAATTGGTTCAAGTGTAGAAACCAGGAGTGCTCCTGTTCTGAAGGAATTGATAAGGAAAGTGAAGAGCAAATGGTGGAGGAGAAGTAGATTTTGCGTTAGTCACTCACCAGGCCAATGATCTTGGCCTGCAAGTGAAAAGAAGCTCAACACAAAGGAGCTGAGCATGAAGGCAACTGCAGCACACAGTACTAGAGGCGTAAAGGAGATCCTCCTCCTTGATCCTCCATGAATGAAATAGAGCAAATGGTGGCCAGTCTCAGTAAAGCCCAGCATTTCAAAGAATTTGATTTTATTTTAATTTGGTCAATTTGAGTCTATTTTATTTTGGCATTTCTTTATTTTAATTTTAGCCGAATATAAAATTTTTATTTTTTAGTAATTTTATTTGTTTTTTTTTATTATTTTATTTTATTTTAATTTATCTAAATTAATTTTATTTGTCTGTGACATGGAAGTTGAAATCTGAAACACCATTCATAATAATAGCAAGAAATTCATTCCTGTAGCTCTTCGGCTACACCTCAAGGACCTTTCCACATGCCAAGATTTATAAAAGGCTTAATGCTTAATGAATTATCTCTCTGACAAATATTTGAGTATTGGTTTTCTCAAAAATCCCCATGCACTTGGTCACTAATTACCCTTGAACTTGATTTTGTAGGTTAGAGAAGGTTTATAGGAATCCATCTAATTTTGATCTCATAGGTTCTAGAGCTTGATACATTAATAAGCTAGAGGAAATCCCTAAGCAACCATGACAATTGAAAATGAAGTAGGCCATCCTTGGAAAGATTGTGCCTTTCAAGCTAACCCCATTAATATGCATATGCATATTCCTCTAATACTAGAATGTTGAGCCTTAAAGAGCCAAAATTTTGTTCATAAGAACCAAGTTTGAAGCCAATAACCTTCCTATACATCACTATCCCTGCGATGAGAACCAGAGCTCACCGCTAACATGAGGATTTGAACATAGTGGGAAATGTAGTGAGGAGCAAGTTTGGGGGAGTTATTTTTTTCATAGGAAAAATAACTCCAAATTGGTTGAAATGAGTTAAGTTGAAAATGAAAAGAGGTTGGTAAAAAGGAAGGGGAAAATAAAAAGAAAAAAAATATAAAATATCAGTGTAAAGCCCAAAAATCTGATAAAAGTCGGAGGGGTTAGTGTCTGGCCTCGTAGCCTTCATTACTAAGTAGAGTAAATCTTGAAGTGTCTCAACACCTAGTACCCTAAGGCTGAACCAATTATGACTATTGATTTAAAGCTCAACAAGGTTGAGTAAACTTAAAGTGTTTGACATTGCACCACTCTAATAACCTTATAACCCAAAGAAAAGGCTTCTTGGTATTTGCTGAAAGAATGCAAAATTTTAATGTGATGAGGTGTATGGAATGATGCACCTAGTGATTTAGGGGTGTAGGGAGTGTCATTGTCTTGTGGTAGAATCGGGATGGAGTAGGGCTGTAAATCTGAAAAAACATGTATGTTTGGGTGAGATTTAGCCTAAAATGACTACTTAACTACCCCTTATGAAGCCTTATTTACAAACATAAAAATCTACTTTATCTTGAGTTGTGTGTGCCTACATTAGTGGAGTGATAAGAACAACAAGCCTATGGAACACAAATAAATTATCTTAGGAGATCACGTACTTATCTCGATTCTCATAAACTCATCTAGTGGTATTGTTTGGATAGGGGGAAGACCACACACACACTAGTGAGAACCATGATGAATTTGTCTATCTGTGAGACTAATTCATATTAAAATGAATAAATTATCTTGATCATATTCTGTATTCCTTGTAAGGGTAATTCTTGGGACACATATCACATGCCCCTTGTAACTTGATTACTCGAGTTTTGGTTAAATAAAAATGGTGAAATAAACTCTTCTCTTCATTTCCTTGAGGACAGTAACATCTTTTCTTTGTAGGGACAAGAAACCCAAACAAGATTCAGTGTTTAATGGGTATAAAAAACTCAACTATGTTTTGGATTGTTTGCAGCACTATTTGAGCATAACTTCATATTCTTGTAAAACTCATAACATTTCCTCTAGAAAACTTGGTTTCTGAGTTTTTGATGGAAAGCAAGTGATTTAGTAAGAAAATATGCAAAATGTTTTCAAAAGAGAGATGTGGATGTCTCCGCGGTGCGTCATTGAGAGAGATAGATTTTTATGTATCATCTAGAGCATAAGAAATAGTTCAACTCTCACATTGTTACGATACACATTAAAGAGCTTTTTCCAATGGCCACTTCACCGCCCCAATCAGTTAAAAACAAAGAAGTTATGGCCACAAACAAGTTGAATGAAAAGTTTTACGGCCATATGGCTGAAAACTATGTTGCGACATAGAAAACAGCAACCGTGAACTGGATTACTCTCTTGCTCTCAAAAGAAACTATCGCGCGCACTAGAAAACTATCTTAGCGACATAGTTTTGCATTTACAACATAGAACACTATGTCACGGTAGAAAAAACTATGTCGCGACATGGCAAATCTTTGATAAGAAGCTATTGGAAAAAACAAAAAATGGACAGGATATTTTGGTTTGTTTTCAAAGCTGATTACCCTAAATTTATAAATACTCTTTTTAGGTTTTTTAAGGCAACGAGAGATGTGGGAGAACACCTCTCGTGGGTTTCTCTCACGTAAATTACCACTGGATTTTTGCTGTAGATTTTGATTTTTAATAGACCTTAGAGTAGTTTTAGAACATATTTTTATTTCTATTGAAGAGATTTTGGTGTTGTATAACAGAGATTCAGATTTCATTATTGTTCAGACAAAGATTGAAACTAAAATCTTGGATTTGTCTCTCCTTGTCTCTTGATTTCTTTCTTCATGTTCTTTTTCTTTTGTTTGATTGGTGATAATTGGAATCCAGGTAATGGAACATTAAACACCCTCCCAGGGGTGAAGTGTAGTGTTGAACATTCAGATTTAGTTCTGGGTTATTTTGTGGGTTTAAAGGCCCGAATTTATATAGTGATCTTGTTCGTATAATTGGTGTTGAGAATATTAGTAGCTTACCCCGAAAAGGTTGTATCTTTGCTTTGATTTTCGGAAGCCCTACGAGTGACAGGAGATGGAGATTCTGAAATGAGGTGATAACAGGGGTATGTTAGACTAATATTATGGAACTAATGAACTCTAAAATTACTTTGATGATCACTGTTTGCTCATGGTGTGAGTTAATTAGATGATATATCAGTTTAATGTTAGAGGTCTCACCTCAAATTGATGGGAATGATCTTGATCCCGGAAGTGTTAAGCGATGATCTAATCGAGGAGATAGAAAATTTTATTAGATTTAAGGGCGAGATACCAATTAGATTGGAGAAGGCTTGCATAATCCACATCTATGGAAGGCAGTGATTCTAAAAATGGTTGTGATATTGGAAAGAAAAACAATAAAATCTTAAAAAGTCCAGATTACGCAAGTAGCTATTTAGACCCGTATGCGAGAAGACATGGATATCTCTAATTAGTGAAATGTATGATATATATGGAAATCGAGCTTCTGGCTATTGCTCTTGGACAAATCCGGCATTAACTCACAAATGTTGCACTTTCAAAGGAAATGTAAATTGTTTTATAAATAATTATCCTCTATACAATTTTCCTTTTCCTTTACCTTTTTAAGAATTAAGTAGTTGTTTATTTGGTAGATTTTGGATTAGTTTTAAATCAGTTTTTTATTTAAATTAAATTAGTTGTTCTATCTCATTAAAGTGCCTAATATTAAAAGCCATATAATGGTTTGATCAAATTCAATTATAGAGAAAGCGTGATCCTCGTAGTGCGATATCAGTTTTAGGTCTTCATTATATTGTTATGCATATGAAGGAGTTGAGTGTTAGTATCTACTTTTTGTTTAGTTTTGAGTACACTTACTTTTTGTTTAAATGGTTTTTGGTGTTACCACGTTCACTCCTTGGCCATATTTTCATATCTTACATCATTTGGTTTTAAGCAGTTTGTTCTGCCTTTCTTGGGGATTAGGTAATAGTCCTTTGGTAGAGTAGCATAAATGTTCATATCTCTCGAGTTTAGTGATGATGACCGATACCATGTTTTGATCATAGTTAGTTGGAATCTGGATATTTCATGACCAAGATCTTTGAGAACAAAATGAGTGGTATTCTCGGGGGATCCCAAGACAAGAATTAAGTTGTACCAGTTCTTATCTTCTGTCAATCACGTATGGCACGGTGGAGACCATGGTGTTTTGATCTCACCACGAAACATAAAAAAAAAACAAGCGTGTGAGCGTACCAAGAAATTAATGTGTTTACAAACTGGAATGACTTGTAAGATCAAACTTCTAATCGGGCTATTTAGGTTCCCTGAACCTTGATGATTACAAGTCAAAATACTGGAAAATATGTTATGATAAAATATTGAAATTGTTGATGAAAAAAAGTGTTAGATTTCCTTACGAGTAGTGAATGTACGGTCTAGAAAGTTGACAGGACTTGGAATAGGACTTGCAACCAAAAAATGTTGGAATTGTTTTCAAACATTGGATTTCATTAAAAAAGGTAATGTCTTTGAAAAAATGTATAACAGATGAACTTGCAGCTAAAATGTTTGAAATTGCTAGATAAAATGTTGGATTTCACTATTCAGCTAACAATATTCAGAAGTTAATAAAACTTTTCTTGTAGATTAAGATATGAGAGATTGTTGAAAAGCTTTAGTTTAGAGTAAAGTAGATTGACATTCAGTTGAGGATTGATTTGTTGAGTTATTGGATTAATTGGTTGCTTATTCTCTTTATGATCAAACGATTTCTGTGTCTAGTCTTAATTCTCCCACTCCTCTCACTTTCTAGTAGCTTTGTCTTATTAAAAACGTTACCAAGACTCAATCACATCTCGTGTAGGTCTTCTCGAAAATTCTACATCAGCACATAACTACCACACTTTTGATGTTTGATAAGTCTTGGTTATTCTAGATTTTCAGTAAAGTGCCCCTGGACTAACCTCTGAACCTTGATGGATCTGATATATATATAGACTTTTTATTCATGATGAGCAAACTTCAACCATTAAGGATCAGAGCAAAATTTCAGTTTTGATTACGCAAATAATTGTGGCTTGCATTGTTGTATTTGGTATGTGTATATTAACCACAAAAAATTCTTATGAGTTTATTCTGTACTTAAGGACTGGTAAGCTTTGACCATGATGTAGAGTTTGGCGGTGACAGGCCAAGTCGGATCAAATAAAGCAAATATTGATTTCCAAGAAAGTTTCCTATCTTGGGGTTTGAAAAAACCTCTTAACTTTTGTTTTCCTCGATAAAGGATATTGATTAGTGCCACGGTAGGGTGATCGGGATCAGCAAGACATTTCCCTGGCGCTATATAGTGTTCATCTTGTTATAGCGGTACAGATCGAGACAGGATGTTTTTCATCTAATGATTATATCATGGTTCAACGATGAAACACCTTTTGGATTTTGGTTGATAAAAAAAAGTGTGATTGAGTATCAGATAACCAAACGACGAAATACGAAGTGCAGAGATATCAGAGAAACAGTTATAACGATAAATCAGTTATCTATGATTCATGGGTTGACTACCATTGGATGATGACATCTCCAGTCATTTTCTAAAAACCCGATCTTTGTTTGGCTGACTCATTACCAACATATCATTGTTGACCATGTGAGTATTATTGTTGCGGTTTGAAGAATGTACCATTCTAAAATTGTTATAATATCGTGACGTCAATAATGTAGTGCATCTCTTACATTAAAGATGCTGATTCATTCATAAACGATATTGTTAAGTTTAAATTAAATAGATTAACCTGGTTTTAATGAGTTTGACAATGTCACGTTACTGTTGTTTAAGCGGGATACCTGCCATGAACTTCCTTCAATAACATCAACATATCTTAAGGCTTTTGAGACGTAGCAATCATAGTTGTCTGTCTCAAATTGTTTGGCATTAACATCAGAAAAGAAGAAAACTGACCTAATAAAAGTATTGAATGGCTTTGATAAAGATTAAGTTTTAAATTATGTATTAACTATATAATGCTCTAAGAGAGTGTGAAATACTTAAAAATACCAAAATATATGATTAACAGAAGCAAATGAATTCTTAAAACGAGTTATTTGGATCAAAATCGAAAAACTGACGATTTATTGTGCCAGTGATTTATTATCATAGCAAAAATATGAGCATAGCGAAAATTCAAATTTTAAGCTGTGCACGATATTTTCTTTATGATAGCGAATTAAATATGATAAGCGAATTGCATATCATAATAAATTTATTTGCATAGTGTTGCGATCTTGATGCTATGCCTCATGAAATCTGCACTCACATTACCCTTACTATCAGTTCGACCTCCATTCCTTAGTTCAAACGACGCTCTTCATCGAGAAGCGATCAAATGCGGCAGGAATTCACATAAATCGGCCGGTATGACGAGCTTGAAGTGAAGGCTGAGTTAAACATATGCGAGCAACCTCGAAACAAAATCGGTAGTGCTAAACGGACACACTTTATATCCATCCCGGCAATTAATATGGTTCTGTATGTAAGCTCCTCAAACCTACTCTTAAATAGGACTCAAAATAGCACTTTTTGGGGTACTAATCAATATTCTCCCTCTAAGAATAACCATCGAAGCTTCTTCTCCAAGCGACTTAATATCACATGTTTCTTTAAATTAATTTATTTTCACTTTCTAAACAACCTCTTGTTTGGATAAAAGGAGACTTTTTTAATTTACCTTTTATATTCTTCTTCCTTCCAAATCTGTCACTATCTCTTCCATCATCATGCTTTACTTCCCATCATTGTCGTCGACAACATGTTTATAATGATCACAACCCGATGCTCCCGAACATTGATGACACCAGTCGCCTCCTTGATGAGCAGAAGCCATCCAATTTTGTTGTTGACGCTTCTCGATTGACCTTTGCGGGGCTGCCCGACAGCTGATAGTACCGCTCATCCCATCGATCTTTTGATGTCGTGGCCGCCCCAGAGTTATCGGTGTCATCGTCGAGTTGCGGTCGAAGAATTTTATGGGTCTGAGAACTCAAAAACATTCATGAATGCACCTTAAAGAAAAAAAAATCTTTGATGTCGTTTGGCTATCTTAAACCTTTTCTAGGGTGTATATTTTGAAAATAATCATGAGTACACCCTTAGAAATTTGTTGAAATATGGCTTGTTTTGAAGATTTTCTTAGGTCACAGACTCTAAAAAATTGTCATGAATACATCTTTAAAAAAATTATTTTGAAGTCGTTTAGCTATTTCAAACCTTTAGGTGTATATTTTGACAATAATCCTTGAAGTACTATAGAAAAATATAAACTTTTAGCTTCTTTGAAAATTTTACGATTTTGAATTTTATGAGGCTAATGAACACTTCGAAATATTCTTTGAGTTGTTGTTTCAAAAAATTTATGAGGTGCATAACTAAAAAAAAATTATGATTATTATGCACCTTCGAAAAATTCTTTGAAGATGTTTGACTTGTTTAAAAAATTTTCTTAGGTACAAATTAAAGAAAAGAGTGTGAATACCTTAAAATATTCTTTGATGTTGTTTAGTTTATTTCAAAAATGTTCTTAAGTGAACATTGCCAAAAGAATTTCACTTTGTATCTTGGTGAAAGCATGACTTAAAGATAGCTCTTTGCGGATAGACTGCCTTATTAGCATTTCTCGGCTTCTTCTTTAAGATTTAAACCTTGTGGTCATTAGTGTGACTTTTCTTGTATTTATTTTCTTGGAGCTTCTTATGCTTGTTGTGGCTTCCAATCCATTCATCTTCATTAGTGCTCATTTTTCCTTGACTTGTGCTTTTGTAATCCACACCTTTGTGACAAATGATTGTCCTAAAGTCTTTATGATCCTCTCTTTTTCCTACCCTTGTTAGGTGGCCATTGACTTACCATTTTGCTTTGTGGAAAGTGGAGAATTGGAATGTGTTGCAGAGATGTTGTTGGAGACTCATTGAGCACTACACTTCCAGCCATGACATTGCATTAGTGGATCAAGGTGACTCTATGCCTACCTTTTGATGTGTGTTGATTGATGGATTTCTTATGGAAAAATCATTGAACACTAGCACATGTACACATACAACAATGACATTGCATTTAGTGGATCAAGTGGCCCATAAGCCTACGCACGATATGTTGATAACAATGGAATGAATTGTGGAAAAATCACTAAACACAAACACCACACCACTTACAACCATGACATTGCATTTAGCATCAAGGTGGCACTAGGCTTTACCTTTTGACATGTGTTGAGTGTTTTAGAACAGCGTTATGTAACATTTTGATTAAAAGTGGTCCTTGGACCTACTTTCTTTAATATATCTTGAATATATCAAGTACAAATTACAGTAATTGGAGAGATCAGAAAAGAATATGGCTACAAAGCCTATTGATATATTGAACAAGTATGTTGTTGGGAAAATTTATATATTTGAGAAACAGTGGCTAAAAGTCTACTTTTCTCCAAAATATTGAATAGAACAAAGTACTATGTTAGAGAACTTGAATACTTGAGAAACAGTGGCTAAAAAGCCTACTTTATTCCAAAACATAAGAAAATCCTACAACATTTTTACCTTTAAAGACGTGGAATTGGCCTAATTGTTTTAGAATTTCTTACAATTTATAGTAGAGGAGCACTTCTTCAAGTATTTCCATTGATGAAGATCTCCTTGTAGGTTTGCTAACCGGTGCTCATTTCGGGTAGTACTTGATGCACCTTGAAGGTTCCTCTGTGAGACCATTTGCCCGATTCTTTGTCTTTGGAACTAATTGGCAATATAACCTTCCACATACAAGTTACTCTACTTGAGTCTTTCCTCTTGATTCTTCTTGTTATAAGTTTAATCCATGTTTTATGAATGAACATGTAATTGAGGCTTGTATTCTTCTGTCATCTGATTCGAGTTCCATCATCATGGCCTCCTTTGTACTCTTGAGATAAGACCGACTTTGCGAAAAATCTTAGAAGGCACGTACTTCAAATTGGGAGCATTGCATCTGTCATAGG
Organism: Tetrastigma voinierianum; assembly: GCA_016808115.1. Classification (NCBI taxonomy): domain Eukaryota; kingdom Viridiplantae; phylum Streptophyta; class Magnoliopsida; order Vitales; family Vitaceae; genus Tetrastigma; species Tetrastigma voinierianum. Next base: position 135,027 of record JAEQBH010000679.1, on the reverse strand, counting down.
TAAAGAAAAGGACTTATCCTTGTGGCTTCTTATGGAAGTCTTATAGGCCCTGATATCTCGATAATGCCAATATTTAGGATTCTTCCCTCATGTTTTCAGACACTAAACACTTTGTTGGATGCTTCGGCTTGTCCGTGGCTTGGGCATAAAAAGTTGATGATGAGTTGTGTTCCGCAATCCACAGAAATAATTCATTTCTTCCCCCTTCAGACATTGTTCTTTGATCAATAGTAGTAGATTAGAAATTCCCAAACTTATAAATAATCCGCTCCGCTATCAGTTCAGATCACATCCTTTTGTTTTGCTTTTTCTTGATAGTGCCTCCACCCACTTGATGAAATAGTACGTAGGAACTAAGATGAAGCTATTCCTTTTGATGATGGTGAGATGAATCTTTCCAATCAAATCCATGGCTTCCCTCCTAAATAGCCGTAACACTATTAGATATAATTCAGCACGAATCTTTCTGTAGCCCCATATTTTTTGTCAATGTTAACAACCTTTGGAGTAAATAATGCAGTCTCTTAGAATTTTTGGCTAAAAGTAGTCGTGTCTTCTAATTAACCATCGCATCTTCGGTAATTTTTTGGCGCTAATTCCCGCCTAATTTACAGACCAATTTCTGACAAAAATTATTTGGTCGGTAAATATGGTCGGTCTTTGGTCGGAAATTTGGTCGAAAATTTTCTTTTGACCAGGCCTTTTTAGTCTCTAAATGGTGTTGATTTGGTGATGAGCCTGACGATTACGCTTTTAGGTCGTGTTTGGTCGATGTCACAGTTATTTTGTGTGGATCTTATTTGAATTTTGAAGAAATTCTTGATACCTTGAATAACAGGTTTGAAGACGAAATCTACACTTACTCGACTGCGGCTTGATAGAAGTTTTATCGGTGTTGGGAGAGGTTCATGGAGACCATCGGGGCATGTCCACACCATGGTTTTGATGATACATGGATGCTAGTGAATCATTTATGATGGTATGTCTCCGACCATGAAGCAAGCTGGCGAAACCATCTTTGTGGAGGGGACTTCTGACAGAACCCGAATGAGGCGGACTTTTTAAACTATGTGGCTGAAACTTCGAGGGATGGGGATGGCTAGAGACCGAGGCGAGAAGAATGAGAACCTTGACCCGCAAGGAGGCATTTATGCACTGAAGACATGGAGATGAAAGCAAAGCTGACCACTTTGACCGAGAAGGTTGGAAGGCGGAAATGAGAAATGGCGCAGTACAGCGGTGAATGGTGCATGCATCTCACCCATCACATTTTAATTGTCGGTCAAATAGCCGTGCTGGGAGCAGCGTCGATAGCTCCTTGATGAAGTATCACGAAAACATGCCCGTATCTTGGGTAATAAGCCGCCTACAAATGCTCATATGGTACTATGGAGTTGGAACATTAGACCTCTTCGCGGGAGCGAAGAGTGCCGTGCTGAACGGGTTTTCTTTCTATATTCGCGACGGCGGCATCCTCACCTTCTTCTCTGTTGAGCAAGCGTCTTGAATTTGAGCAAGGTGGTGGGAGATTTTGTAGAGGAAGCTAGCCGTGATGTCGACAATTGAGAAGATTGAAATTGACTCACTCAACAGAAGTTAAGGCGATATGCATTACAATTTGCAGTTCAATTACAAGTTGTCTAACCAACAGGGTCTGAAAAAGGAAATTCCTTCCAGATGTAGCACTAGGGTATGGGAATGAGATCATGGGTAACCTCGTCTGAGAATGGATGAAGTAAAAATTATCATCACTTTGAGAAGTGGAAAAAGAATTGAGCAATAATGCCCAAGATTCTTTGAAGAAACAAAGAAAGGAAAGTGAACTTTGAGAGAATAATAATGGAGATTCAGCTGAAGAAAAACATGCCCCCTCCCATTTCCTCGAAGCACTTAGGCCCCGAAAAAATCAAACCAGTAGGAAATTTGGGAGGTGCTAGGCAGAAGTGAAGGTGAATATCCTTTGCTTGACATGATTAAGCGGTCTGACATATGCAAAATTTTTAAGGACACATGCGCGGTGAAGGGTTGGGCATTGAAAGAAAGCCTTCACTAACGAGCGGTCGGTGCTGCTATCATTCAAGCGGGCCGGTGAAATACGAGATCGAGGATCCTCCACAATATCGATTAACATTGGAGGACTTAAATGGAGCAAAGCATTGTTGGACTTGGGGACAGAGGTGATGCAGCTTCTTGCCATAATGATGTATAAGCGGACGGGTTTGAGAAACTTAAACCTACCAACATTACTACATCCTTAGGCGATCGATCGGTAAAAATTCTAAGGGGATAGTTGAAGATGTTTTGGTAAGTGGACGAAATTACTATCTGATGGATTTTGTAGTGCTCGATAAAGACTAATCGCTTGATTGGGCTAATCATGCCAATCATCACAGGAAGGCATTTTGGCCACTTCGTCACGATGATAAATTTTGAAACTGAGTCATGCGGCTCACGTTGCTTGACATGACAACTGGGGCTCGATGTGACGCTGCGAACCTTGAAACTAATTTGAAAGGATGAGGGGTAGGAATTTGATGAAGTTTGCTCAATTGGTCTAAGTACAGGGAAACCAAGTGCTCACAAACTGTAAGAGGAATTGATAAAGGAAAGTGAAACAAATGGTGGAGAATGGACTGCGTTAGTCACTCCTGCGAGTGATGATGTTGACACCTGAGTGGCTCAACCTGAAGGAGCTGAGCATGAGACATTCAGCTGATCTTGGGTGGGGTCACCTCTCCTTGATCCTCCATGAATGAAATCCGAGCAAATGAGGCGGCGGTCTCCTTTGGACAAGCGCAGCTCAAAAAGTACAGTTACAGTTTAATTTGGTGGAGATTTCGGAGTCTATTTTATTTTAAAGTAATTTCTTTATTTTAATTTGCTTGAATATAAAAAATTTTATTTTTATTAATTTTATTTGTTTTTTATTATTTTATTTTATTTTAATTTGTCTAAATTAGAATTTTGTTTTGACCAATGCGACATGGAAGTTGATGCAAGCATAAATTTCGCAATAACCGTAAAATTCATTCCACTGACTCTTAATTTCTCGAGACCTTTCCATGCCCCAGATTTATAAAAGGCTTCCTTGCCACATACTCATTTTCAATCACATACCTTCACTGCCCTCTGAGGCCCACCTACGTGCCCACATTGCTTTGCATCACCACACATGGCACCCGCAGACCAGGAAACGCGGCTAGCTGTGCCTGCATGCACTAACGCTGCCAGTAGGAGCCCGACAGATGAATGCCGTTTGTTCTGAGCTTTATTGACCTTAGCCGCGCGCTGTTCGCCGAGTCCGCTGCGCTGCGGCACCCTGTCGCTGCCGACCCTGCCTCCATCGAGCCTTCTTGCCTTGCACGCTGGTCATCGACCATGGTTCGTACAGTGGGGCCATCGTTCTGAGCCTAGGGTCGGTTCAGTCTCTGAAAGTCGATTGCAAGCACATCCAAGGCTCTTGGTGCTCCTCGGACCGGGTTGCGAGACACCACTGCATTGGTCCACATACATGTCGGAGGAGAATTGGGTAAGCGACGATATCAGGCGTGGGACCACCGGTTTCGATGCATTGAGACCGCAGAAGGGCGGCCTTCCAGGCGCGGGACATCCAGCGGGTGGGTGGCAGCGATGCAGGCGATATTTGCCTCCTCACAGATGATCGAGTTGATGCCCTGGTTCATCCCCGCGTTTGGGGATTAGGCGACGTGTTGTCATGATCGATCCCGGGGACCGTGGATCTTCGGTACTGGATTTCCATATGGAGTCATGTTACGACATCTTAGGCATTGACCGCGGACCCGGCGATTCGAGATTGATGCGGTTGATCAGAGCGGTATTCACTTTTGCTCCCGTTAAACGCGTGCAAGCGATTTTTATCCTCGGGCTGGGTAACTAGTTTACCTCACACTATGACATCCAGGGGAGTGCCACAGATAAGTTGGAGATCCGGTTCGATATTGTGGCGACGCCTAGGGTGCCGGTACGCATATATTCTGGTACGTGGGCACGCCGGTAAATGCAGCGAATTCCACAGTTGCCGGCCTGGTATACAGAGAGATGGTTGGCTCTGCTCGAATACCACGTTTGGGCGCTCTTCCAGCGTGACTTTCCCCACGGGTGCTCCTAATGGACCACGTGCCGGACCGGCTTATTCCCGCGGCTATGCACGGCGTAGGGGAGCTATACTTGAGGCTGCAATACGGGATATCGAGGAATTTTAAGTTTCATCCCCTCATAGGCTCGATCATGGCTAAGTATTACTACATTTTAAGGGAGAAAGTCCCACTTTGCAAGGACACAGCTCTGGTGAGCTTTCCCTTGTTGATCTGGGATTCTTTGTTCCAGGTCTTAAAGCATCTGGGGTTCCCTGAGGAGCCACGTATTGAGCGGCGGGTGAGTTGTCCCCAGGTTTTATCCACATAGCGGTCTCTATATATACCACTCTCCATTATTGCGGCGGCGGCGGGAGGCGGATGATGTTCTGAAGGACTACCAGGGATGGACGGCTTGTTCGGAAGGAGGAGGTGGGGACTGGCTCAGATTCATCCCCTCCCGGTTCCACCTCTGCTGCCCCGACTTCGTCTTGAGGCTATTTGGCCCATCCTCCACATCACGACAGTCACGGAGCATATCATGTCGATTCTAGGAGTTATCTGGCGTATGGATCTTTGTCGTGCACTTGCTACTACTCAAGCGTCGTTAGAAGAGGGGATGGCCCGAGCCGAGGTCACTCTTGCGCAGAATCACGCCATGCTTCTTGGGATTATGAGCCATGGTCTTACGCGATCGGTGGTAATGAGAGCCTACACAACCACCCTACTGTCAGATCGGTCATTGTATCGTGGCGGCCTCATGGATATGCTTGCAGCCGTGCGACGAGATCCGCAGACGTCTACACCACCACGAGAGTGAGGTGGTCGCACTCCCTTCTCTAGCTTTTCGATCCCTATCCAGTGAAGACATGGTTATACTTTGGTTGGGGTGAAAAGTTAGAGTTGGAAGTGTCTTCTATCATTTTTTGTTTTGTTTTAGTTTTATTAACTGCCTACTTATCTTGTATAGATTGTATAGGATGCATGTATTAGCCGATAGTAGGCAGTGATCTTTTTTATTGTGTTTAGCTATGTTAAGCTTATATTAGTACTTTGGTTATATCAAAAGCTTTACGGCAATTTATTTTCCCTAAACTTTTTGCAAACCATTTCTCGCCTATATATTTCTATGTTTACACTCTTATCTTGAGTTGAAAAATTGAAGCTCACGTAATATCATAACTGAAACAGTTCATGCATGATTAAGTTTTGAGCCGATTGAAGTTCCAAAGTTTCAACTGTATGCGTCTACCTTTGTAAATCACACACAGCGCACATCGATTTCATCAGTAATTTGAGAAGTTTGTATGCCTCCTTTACTTGCAAACTTAGGCCTTAGGTTAGTTGACGACCATAATAGGTTTTGTACCCATGAACCAATGAAGTCTTCCCAATGAAAAAGAAAAGCAAAAAGAAAAAAGAAGAGTGGCAGACACTTTGCCTTGAAGCAGAGAACACGGTCGAAATTTATATGGAGAAAGCCTTTAAAGCCGGTGCTTACTAAACCTTCCACTGAACAGAGTCATCGACTTTGTGTTCGTTACACGGGTGGATGGGTAGAGTTTAGCGAGTTGTAGGAGCTGAATTTTCGAAATCATTCGAAGTCCGAGGTGAAGCCTGAAGAGTTAGTGGTCGGCAGATCCTTTTGACTTGATGCCCTAAACCTTGATTGGTTGGAAGTCATCGGTGGACCCCCATTACACGGACTTTGGTGAAGTCGAATTTCCAGCATTGCACCCTACATTACAATCGAAGTAAGAAATAAGGGTGTAGTTGAATCTATTTAGGTTGGTCATCAGTTTAAGGTCTGGCGATGGTTGGGGGAGAATAGCTTTGCAACATTAATTGGCCCGGATTTGCCTTAAAACACGTAGATTTTGGTGGAAGTTCGGTTGACTTCCTTGGAATTGATCTTTGCCACGAAACTTGTTCCTATATAGCGTTGTTTATTCTCATGATGGTTTTGTCATAGTCACAGAATTTTTCATCTGAGTAAGCCTCATAGCCACACACTTTTGAATAGAATACTCTTTTTTGGCTTATAGTGCATACCCTTTATTATCTTTAGCATTGCTAAGGGACTATTCGCAACGCGATAGGTTGGGGGTGTGATTAATTGCCAGGTACTATTTTGAATTATTTAAGATGAGTTTTTGAGTGTTTTTGCGTCACAATCATATTAATTTAGCCAGGTTGACATGGCGGTTCAAGTGGTATTCTTGTTTTGTTTCGAGGTTGTTTTGGTAGTTTTCTTTGGGTTTAAGTAAACCTCCTCAATCATATCGACTTGTTGAAAATCACAATTATCTTGAGTTAAGTATGAATTCTCATTCATCAACTGGATGAGTATCATTGGAAGGGAGAAGTGCAATTTGGGATCTGGAAGGATGGCTGAAACCTTCTACATGGCATAGCATTTCACAATGATAGCGAAATTTCACAATCTGAGTGAATTTTTAGCGGTCGTAGCGAAAAATTTATTATGTGGCTTAAACTATGATACTTGAAAATTAAGCTATGATAAGCGAAAGTCGCTATCATAAGCGTATATATAGCGAAATATGATTACACTATCTTGCATATTTCCATTTTATCATAGCGATATTCACTATGCATAGTGAAAATCTACTCCCTGTTTTTGTGATCAACGACTGTTTGTTAATTCCTCTTTTTGCCCTCAATGTAATCATATTATTTAGGTTAGTTTGGTATTTTCACATATTTGAGCTATATAGCCATGTTATGAACATATTGTAACCTAACACTATTCATTTCTGCGGCTTTTCACACAGTCCACAATTTTGGTTCCCATTTCTACCCTCTCTCCCTCTTTCTCTATTTTCTGAGGCATAGCTTGCACCGGGGATGACAACTCAAGGATGTTTGGCTGGCCTCACAAACATGAAGAGGAGGATTTGCTGATTGGTTGGCGTTGGTTTGCGGGTGTTCCTCTATTTTCATGAAGCGAATCTTTTGCATTTTGTGTTTCAAACTTTCCAAACTAGGTTTAAATATTTATTTAATGTATTTTCTTTGGTCAATACTTATGCTTTAGGTTTGATGTATTCTTAATAGTGATATCTTGATATTCATTAGATGTCATTCTGAGCCATGAAAGTGGGTTAAATCTTCTTTGTATTTACCAAGCTATTTGAAACATTAAATGCTCATTAAATGCTTTAGTTCCAAATAAGGAAAGTTACTAAGGGTTGGTTTTCAAGTTAAACAAAGATGCATTTGAAATGACTATGTGTCATTTGCCTAATCTTGAAATAACCGAGGACACCTCTATTATCCCATATCAAACTAGTGACCCAAAAAACTCAAGTGTTCTTTAATACATCTTATTTTAAAGCGCATTAGCTTAGTGACACCACCAACCACACTTTTAATGCAAATTCGAAAATCCAAATGAAAGCCTCACCATTTTGAATCATGATACGAGTCATTTGTAGATGACTCTGTCTGAGTTCGACCACCAGAAGCCGTTATATTACGGTAGCTTGACTACGATGGAGAAATTTAGTTACAAATATTGTTGATTAGGATCACTCTCTTGTGGCACGAATCAGCTGCTTGATTTCATTTCTCCCACCTAAACTCTTCCCTTATCCTTTGCTTCCATAGGTTGAACTCATTCTTAGTTTTACACCTTGAGTTAGAGATAAATCTTCTTAATGTTTTTGACCAAGAACTTTGGGTTCTTTCTTATTTTGTGGAGCATTGGCTGAGGCAATAACTTTTGCTTTGTTCTAATCCACTTCTATCGTTCTTTGGTGAACCGGGAACCAAAGGAAATTCAATCTGAACAAATACATTTTAGTGGATTAAGCTTCAGCTGACAATGTCTCATCCTCTCAAAATTTTTCCTTAAATGATCTACATGCTCATTGCCTCTTCTAGATTTAACCACAATATCATCAATATATACTTCCATGTGGTGGCCTAGCATGTCATGGAGAGGCAGCATTCATTGCCTTTACAGTAAAGTTGCATATGCATTCTTGAGACAGGCGTGACAAATGACTAAATGTCATATAGAGCAGAGACATCTAAAGACGGTCTTAGGTATCTTCTCTCTTGCTCTTAAAATCTATTTTAACTAGAACCCATCCATAAAGGATAACAATTCATTATTAGTAGCATAAATCAACTTCATATGCGCAGCTAAGGCATCATACACTTTATGTCCTTCGAGTAGAAACATTTAGATATAAATCCACACATACTGCAGTTTTCCATTTTTCTTCATTATAGGAACAATATTTGCTAGCCATTGAACATACCTTGTAGGTTTGATGAATTTGGTCTTCAAGATTTTCTCAATTTCCTCATTTACCTTTAGCTCTACTTCTTTGGACATTCTTCTAGGTGGTTGTTGGAAAGGATGGAATTATGGCCTAATGGGAAGTTGATGTTCTGAGCCCTTATCCAATCACAGCATTTCATCATATTCCATACAAGAAATCTTTGAATTCATACGACAATTATATGATATGTTCCTTCAAGTTAGTGGATAGAGGCGATGTAAACAATCGCTTGGCTCTTCCATGGTATGAGGTTGACTCTTCCATGGATCATGAACTTAAGGCTTATTTGTTTTCATTTTAGGAGGGGCTTGATTTGAATATCTTCCTCCCCTTTATCTGATTCTTCTTCGCCAATCCCCTTGTCACCAAATGTGCTTGGAATTGTTCTTCTGCAACTTTGTCGGTAACTTGTTGCATTTGCATTATGAATGCCACGGCTACAATGGCTGATTCTATTCATAGAGAATAATACCCAGTCATCGATCTCTTTTTAGATGATCAGCCTTTATCGGCACAAGGCACGATAATAGTTGTTTAAGAGTTTCAGTGACTTAGTGTAAATACTCACCAATATCTTAACTCATGTATATTTCCTTGGGGTCAATTCTTCTTTTTCCCTTTAGATTTTATTGGACCAAACTCTTCGGTCATATTAATTGGCCTCCATAGAATCTGAGGTTGCAAACAGGTTTTTGTTTGCCTCCTTCTGCTTCATCACTTTTCCAAAATAGTAAAAATTAATTTGAGCGGACGGCCTTACCACACCAATTGGCATGAATGTTGTCTCTTTCTAACAAAGCGATGTAGTGAGGTGTCACAAAGCTAATAAGGAAGTCTTACCGATAGTGATGTCAAGAGGGAATACGCCCAGAGTCTTGGATATTTCTCTAGTAAAAGCTGATATAGAGACTTCTGTTTCAATCAAATCACCATTGCTTCTTCCTAAAGCTCTCAACATCCTCAACGACATCTTGCTGACTATTGATCCATTATCCACCAATACCTTGGACATTGGCTTACTAGTAAAATGTGCTATCACATAGAGAGGTCTTATGTGTGTATCATCTGACCTTTAGAGTTTTCTGATATCACCTTCGAGCTTTAGCTTCCTTCAAAGGTTAATGGTGATTACCCTACGACATGTCTTTTCCTCTTTCTTGGAAAATGTTCTTTCTCTACCTACAAGCTTTCCTCCATCCTTTGCAGCTTGAAAAAAATAACAGTAAAGTTATAGAAATAGTGTTAAGAATCGTGCAACAATGGTGATCAATCGAGAGAAGAAAAACCAAAAGAATATACATAGGTACATGGTTCGGTAGTGTGCCTGCATCCATAAGAACTGACGACTTGAACTTTCACTATCTCGAATAGGGTTACATTGGAGGGGTATTTATAATAGCATAGATATGGCTGATTAATGCGCCTGCCCTCAATATCTTATCTGGTACCACAGGGCTTAGCTGTTCTTTGACTTGTTATTTTGCCCCCCTCCCTTAACTAAAGAAGTTATGTATGAAAGGAAAATGCCTTCACTCGATGTGCTCAGCTCAATTTGTCTTAACCCTTCTTTCAATATGAGCCACATGCCATAACAATCTCACCCAGCGGTGAATATCCACCTCTTTAAAAAACATTCATGGTTTGAAGACTTAGGGAAATAGTGCGGGGCATCTCTCATCTAACATCTAGAGATGTTAATCAAGTCAAGCATTGTGAACTTTCTATGAGTAACGAGGCATGTATACTCTTTGCATTCTCAAAAGTATGGATGCTTCTCAAGCAATAACTCTCAGAAAATTACGACTCCCTTGATCTTGTGAAATCTCACATCTATGTGTTTGTCCTTGCATGACACGGTTCTTCTAAAAGATGGCACTCGACTCGATGGTAGATATATAATGTCTGACTAGAGGCTAACCACCATAGACTTCGATAAATAAGTCCTCATTAGTGAACATGTAACCTATGGTAAACTTCCTGTCATCCAAATCCCTTGCATAATTTGCATTTACATATCCCACAACTGAAGGAACACTCTATTGTCTACTGGATATGATGCCATAGTCTATAGTTGATGTTGACAAAAAATATGATGAGATCAGTTTGTGCCAAACTTGATACCCAACCAAGAACTATTTAGTCCACGTATGGCATAATTTGATGTTATTTAAAAATATGATAGAGATCAGTTTGTACTTAAACTTAAGTACACTACCACTAAAGATATTTCAGTCCCAACCTTGACACAAAAACTTGATGTTATTCACAAAAAATATGATGAGATCGGTTTGTACTGACTTACAATCTTGCCACCAAAGAACTATTAGGTCCCAAACAGAGCGCATCCGAGCAGTGTTTATAAAAAATATGATGAGATGGTTTGTACTTGAAACTTACTTACGATATTACACAAAGAACTGACTAATTCTGTGATTGCCAAATCTTGATGTAGGCGATTTTTACATAGACCCGAAAAACTAGGTATTTCGATATCATTGCCAAAAATTCTTCCATTTCCAACAGTTATGCCAAAAACTTGATTGACAACATTTGTAAATATTGTTTTCTGCTGAGTATAAAATAATCTATAATTTAAAATTGATTTTGGTCTAAATCACTGCAAGTGCACAAGTCATATAAGTAATAAAGTGGATTTAAAGTCCATATATCATTCCCACGAGGATTGATTTGAAAATTTAAAGATCAACTACCCCTGCTCTTTCGAGATAGTCTGTTGAACTAACCTTCAATGATTTGTGAATGGCTAACAAACTATAATGGCTTACTTCTTTGGTAAAATTTGCTTTTTAAAAATAATTCGCTCAATTGATAGATGATTCAGGTTGAAATAACTTTGAGATATGAACAAATGTTTTGGCCAACAGAGTACTATAGTTGGATTAAAAAAACAAATTTAGTTATAGTGTTGAAATCTAAAGTAATAAGAAAATGGTAGTGCATAATATTGGAAAACTCCTTACTTTACTAAATCAAATTACCATATTCCTAAGTAGTCGTAGGTTTAATAACTACTTTTGATTTGATAAATACTGAATCACAATTCATTTTCCTTTCAGTACTTCACGACAATTTCTTAGAGGCTAAATTGATTATCCCATAAACCAGGTATCTCACAAGCCTTCTATTAATTGATACCTCGATGCAATTCATTAAAATGTTCTTAACCTTCATTAGAATCTAAGCTAACACAAGAATTAAAATCATTCTGCAAATTGAGATGAAACCTCAGGGTGAAAGATGATGTTTGACTAATAGTTCTAGAGTAGGAACAACAATTGAAATATTAAAATTACACTTACAGTACATTATTCATTGATCTCAATGCAAAAATACCCCTAGTATTTGCTCTTGCTCTCATGCAGTCCATCTCGTGTCGATCAGAGGATCTTGGAAATTAGAACAAGGGTAGCTCATACAGAGTATGACCACTGGTATTCAGAACAACTCAATACACAAACAATACCAATTAGATCAACCTAGTTTTCATACCCATAACTTCAGTAAATTGCTATAATTGATATTCAACACAACAAATTCCTTCGAGAGAAGCCCAACGCACAAATGGGTCAAAGTCTAATAACTAGTTTATAAACAAATTATTGAAATTACATCAAGCCCGAATAGAAATGGATTCAGAAAAGTTTCATACTCCATTAAAGTTCATACATAGAAATGCAACTAGAATCTACCCAATAATCTTAGCTCCATAGTGTTTCAGTTAACAACTCGAAAAATCAAGAAGAAAAATCAAAGAAAAAAATATATCTGAGACTTGATTCTTGAAAGCTCGGGTTTCTTTACGAAAAGTTTATTACCTTGCTTGTGCATGACTTTGTTATAGGATTGTGGATGTTGGGCCTAAATTCAAAGGTTGAATTATTAGTTTCCATGTGTAGGCCCAATGAGTGTCTTGTCATGACATTGTTGTACGTGTGTGACATTACGACTTCGCGTGTGCGGAACTTTCTTTGTGGCTTTATTACCTATAAGTCTTGATATACGCCTTTGTAAAGTTTAGCCATGACAAAGTTTATGAATGTCTATAAGTCGGTTTTCTGGTCTTTATCTTGTTGTGATTTATTGCCTTGGTACTATATGTTCTCTTGAGTCACGTGTAGCAAAAGTTTTCATCCCGACAATTTTCCTTTACCTTCTGATTAACATTCCCATAATAATTTGTTGTGACATAAGCATTCTTGTCTTGTGATTCAACTAACTATGTTGTGATTATCACTAGCACAATTTTGCTGTGTCGTGACACAATTTGTTGTTATTAAGTGACATAATTTCCATACCTTTAGAGTGTTAGCCTCACGAGTAGGTATGTTGCGACATCTGTTCTTTGTTGTGTGACAAACTCCAGCGACTTGCCTTCTAGATCTACCAGCTTTTGTCACAACTAAGTTTGCTTATGTTGCGACATAATTTCTTTCTTCTGCAACTCTTTATATCATGACAATCAATTTCTATGTCGTGACATTGTTTCAGTGTGTCTTCATTGATTTCTCTCTTCATTTGTCATGTGAGTTTTAAAAGAAAATTAGTGAAATGGTTTTCTACTTCATTGCCCTTATTCTTTGTCATGATATTGTTTCCTTGTCACAACATAGTGCGGTGCTTCTTTACGAGCTCTCTTCTCTGAAATCTCATAACAAAGTAATCATATCGCGACAATGCCACGCTTTCAAACTCCCCCATCGTGTTGCTGACGTAATTCGTTCTATGTTGCAACATTTTTTCTGCTATTCTTTCATATTATGTCACACGACGAGGAGTTGTGAAATGTTGCGACAATCTTTTGACTGTCATCTTGCACTTTGCTTTGTCTTTGTGCAGGCATGAATTATGCTTGTTGTGAATGACTTTGCAAAATTATAAGGTTTCTGACAATCTTTGTAATTATGTCGCGACCTCTTGCATTTCATGCATAACCATTTTTCATTTTCTCACGGTTTTTTGTTTCATTTGCATTAAAACTACGCAACATAAATCTAGTGAAATTCTAAATGCTCATTAAATTGGACCTTAAACTTTCAATTCTGCATGAAAAATGAATTTTAAAATGGATGAGTTTTGGACTCATCAAACTCCTCCAAACTTAAAGTTTTGCTTGTCCCTAAGCAAAGAGAAGAAAATTTTGTTTGTCCTCAAACAATTCAACTTTTATTTTTAAGAACATTTTTTTGTTTTGCACCAGACATCTTTTTCCTTAACATCCACAAGTCAGTCTAAATACAGGATAGTTGTAATATTATCTTTGAACAATTTTCAAATCAAGAAAGAAGAATATTTTCAATTAAGTTCACTAAAGAAACAAATAATTCATATACTGTAAACAATTTAATCATTACCTTAGATCAGTGAGTGTGTGATAGTTTCCCTCATGCCAATTTGGCAAATCTTAATCTTACGGGAATCTTCATTCAGATAATAGACTTCTCCACTGGTTTTTCTAAAGTCTTATAGGCTTGTTGGTCATATTATTCTCACTATTGTGAAACCAAACTCAGCAGCCCGAGATCATATGGTGCCCAAACATGTGTGTAGCTTAGGTAGGTAGATAAATGGGTATTTAGATTAAAGTTTACAGTGCATATGCGACTCAACATCTTTGCTTGTGCTTTGTTCTATTGACCACACTTTCTATTGTCATTAACTTTCAAATATCCCGAACTTGGCGTTCATTTGCACTCCATTGTGTCTCTTGAACAAATTTCATGTTAATACATTGTTCAAACTGGAGATTTTCATTTTCATTTTCTTAAGGGTTTATTGGACGTGCGATGTTTTCCATGCAAGCTTTCTATCACCCTTAGAGAGCTTTGGGTTAGAAACTCTCATACCAATTGGCATTAGGGTACTAAGGTTGAAACACCTCTAAGAACTTAATTGCTCAAGGAAGGAAGGCTATAAGACAAAACTCATTCCACCTTGATATTTGATATTTCACAACTTCTTTTGTTTTCATCTCACTGCTTTTCTTCATCTCAATTGATATTCCACCTTTATAATCTATCTTTTTTCACATTACAAAATTCTTACTCCCTTAAACTTGCTCCTTGTCTACTTCTTTTGCACTTATAATGCAATTTGGGCAAACGACAAGGTGTTTTCTATAGGATTAGATTTAAGAAGGGATTTAGGCTTTTCATTTGCTTATTGATGATGAAATTTTCATTAGGTTCAAATAAGGAACTAGGGTGTATGCATAAGCATATTTCATGATTAAGCTTTAAGGTTCAAACTTCCAAGGATGGCTGCATCATTTCGTATTAGTTGTGTTGCCTAAGTTTCTCCTTGATAACAAATCATGACTCTAGAACTTGGGAGTTAAAGCGGTGGATCTCGGAAGATGTCCCTAATCTGGCACAATTAGTTTAGTACTTTTTGACCTTATGCAAGTTTAGGGTTCATAATAGCTAAAAGCTTGTTTACAAATAAATTATAAGTCATTTGTTCCATCATTTGTTTAAATCTTCTTGGTCTGAGAGTTAAACATTCCTTGTGACATTCTGACTCAGGGTTTTGTTGAAGTTCGTCTTTACCCGATCTCATTTGTTCATTTTAGAGCCATAGGTATAATCGGTCTGCATTAAAATAAACACATGAGAGATATGTGATGTGACAAAATTTATCTACTACATGTACCCATGTGACACATCATTTATGATTGGTAAGGATGATGGAGATGAATGGCTTAGATTAAGCCGTAATAAAAATCAGAATTAAGGATGGCTCAAGAGTTAATTGAAAAGGAAGTAGAAGTGAATAAGACGAAGAAAGAATAGTCTTCTTCTTCCCAATTCAGAAAACAAACGTCGCGATAGGTGCTTGAGATCGATTTTGAGAGAAGGTGACTTCTCTGGAATTCCCAAATGTTCGGACCGTTGGTTCTCGTCGGGCGAAGAAAAGTCACGATCCTACGCTCACGGGGGGGACTCTGGCGTAGGCACTGATTTTGTAGGTTCCGACAACTCCAAGAGGTAGGATCTTTTCCTACTTGGTTTTCTTTAATTTGAAGCCATTTCATCTGAATGGGACATTTAGAGCTTGGATAGGTACATGTTTCGGTCTCAAAATCATTTGAACCAAGTGGAGAAAATCCTTATTGTGTGGTCGTGGCGATTATTAAGGCCTAAGGTTTCATGACATGATATATTATCTTGATTTGTAATTTGTGGTGAATTCAAAAATGAAATGCTTGGATTGTTATCAGCCCGTGTGAGCTAATTTTAGTGTGTGTTTGCTGGAGTGAATAACGTGGTGTAGATTATCTTGTTAATATATCGTAAAATATATTAGCATGAATGTTTTGGAAATGGCATAATATTTCATATGCACCCAGGCACCCTAGATAGTAGAGTGTGAGTGCATGACATGAAAAATAAAAAATAACAATTATGAAAGAGGAATTTCAAGGAAGATTTCAGAAAATTGCCTTGGAGAAGTTGTCAACCAGTTCATCTCGGGGCGGCCCATAAGCTATTTGAAGAATTACCCGACAATTCGCCTCGGAGGGTAGTCAATATATTTACCAAAACTTCATTAGTTTGTTTTCTAAGACAAAAATCTTTTGTTTTGAAAGCGTATTTTGCGCATTTAGGCATGTGAAGAGTCGGTGGGAACTCAGAGACATGAGATTGGGCATGTAGACATTCAAGTAGGATCATGCATTTGGCGGTGGCAGTTGTTTTCTATGACATGTTTGCACTTGGGTGGAGGCTCAGCATAGAGTATCCTCTGGGCATTGCTCATACTGTCGAGGGATCATTATTTAGTCTGAGGTATAAGGATGGCAGCTCACTAGAGCGCATTTTAAAGCCGACATGTGGCTTTGGTATTCTTTACCCAATATACTTTGTATTAAAACTTTGGTACGATATATGTTTTAGTAAAAAATAATCTATTAACTCTTTGTTATGATGATATAGTTGAAGTATGATTTTTGGTGAAGTATTAATGTTTGGGCCAGTGGCCCACTTTTACTCATGTATGGGTCTCATGACATGAGACTTGCACCATTTATTCAGCGAGGTTAAGCGGGTTGTCAACGGACCCGAGGATTGAGGCGTCACGGCTGGAATCGATCTTAGGCGTCAAATGATTACCTTTGGGAGCTCGGTGGGTGTGAAGCTTGGGTAAATGAAAACCTCAAGGCAGGGACTTGGGTTTTTTGGCCTTGGTGGGTGGGTGTGAGGCTTTTGACTTGGTGTGGCTCGATATTAGAAGTTTAGGTATGTGATTACTGGGCGAAATGCAGGACATGATTAAAACACTGCATGCATTGTGTTTATGTGTGATTGTGTATTATAACATGAATTATTTATTGTCGTTATTATTGATTTGTGTGCTTGGCGAATAGCACATAGGAAGAAAAAACTCTATTGAAGAAAAAACTTAAGTTTTACAGTTATGTAAGCTGGAAAAATAAATAAATAAACAAATAAGTTCTGATTTGTTTGGTCCCTCTTGAAATGAAAAATAATAATAATATTTTTGTAGTGCCCCGATGGTCAGACAAAATGAAAAAACAAATGAGTGAAAAAATTTGCAAGAGGCGGGGAATTTGGAATGAAATTTTACCCCATTTTCTAAAGTATCAGTCTGCGATACAATGGATTATATCTCGTGACACGAGCTTAGGCGTCTGATGGGAGACCGCGACATGGCGGGAGACCTTCGACATGGTCCCACGACCGACGGCCTCGACGCATTACGTGGCCATTCATGAAGACGCTGTTGGCCAAGCGCTGCGGCGGTATTTATGGTGGTCTTGATACAAATTTTATTATCGTGGTTGAGAACCGCCATTTGGAGTCCGCGATACGGCGTCTGACCGCTGCGGCGGCGGTGTGCGTGTTGCGACACTCTGGCGTGTGAGCGCCGACGTTTTGGCGCAATAATGCGCGTGGGCCAACGGCATCCGCGTCTGATTTTATGAGCGAGGAGCGGGGGATCGGCGAGGAGGAGACATACGACCACGGCGCCGAGTGCCTGATGCTGAACCTCGTGCCACGACCGGCCTTCAATCCGCGCATTGTCGCGTGCGGCGAAGCATGGTGTGCTTATGAACTGGGCGTGGGTGTGCATGTGCCTTTCAGCCCGGTTTTGACTCGGGACGCATTTTGAGTCACTATTAAAAACATTATTCCCACGCGAGGTTTTCCAAAAAAAAAAAAAAAAATTATATATATATATATATATATATATATATATATATATATATATATATATAAAATAAAATTTTATTAGTTTCATATGATTTAATATATGGAATTATTGTCTTACGTACACTATGAATGCATGGACATAATGTATAAAAATTTTAGGTATCGAATAGTGTCTGGGTTGGTAACACCACCAGAGATCATTGCATTAAACTTAACTTACCATTTTGACATGTATAGATGGCTAGTCGGCGAGGGCGTGAAGTGCGATCCACAGGGAGTGCTGAGTGAACTTCCTGATGTTGACCCGGCGGAGGCCTTCTTCGAGGCCGTAGGGATTACGTGTATATCGCCTGAGCGTGTGCGATAGTGAGCTTGAGCGAGTCAAGCGACCTCCGGCGTTTAAGCACATCATCTCGATGGTCATAGAGGAGGAGTAGATGACATACGAGCATCAGAAGTATGGGTGATGATCTTAAGGAAGAAGATTATGTGCTGACGGGGAAAGAACGAGAAGACTTTTGTTTTGAGATGTAGACGAGGCGAGGTTATCGGGACCAAGGCTGGGATTGGGCGAGTTAGTCGAGGCGGGCGGATATATGTGCCACGCGGCCGGCTGGGACACTTTCGGCGGGATTGCCCGGAGGCGAATCCCAGGTTGTGGGAAACTCGGTCCCGCGATGTCGGTGGGACGAGTCGGGGTTGCCCGATCGAGCGGGCGAATGGTGTGCTTCCATTGCAGCGGGCGGGCATAGGAGGATTGCCCAAGACGAGGATCGGGTTTGGGATAATGTAATCCCGATCGGCCCGATGGAATAGGAGAGGATACGGTATATTCCTCCACGCTTAATACCGACGAAGGAGCGGTGATATCGATCTTGAGGGAGTTGCGGGCTCTCCGTTACGATAACGACGAAGCTAAACTATGGGCGAGAGGCAGGGCGAAGTCGCGAGGTAGGGACATCGAGGAGTTCGGGCGTAATGCATGCCGCTCTTGTCATCGGTTGACAGTGATCGACCCGGTTATACGAGGAATGCGTTTTTGCTATCTACTTTATGGGCGAAATTGTTGACTGATTATGGTGTAGCATTCATTCATTATTTGCATAGTTTGTGATCAGAGTTGGGCTTAGAGGGTTGGGGCGCGGAGGCCCTTGTGCGCGGGACTCCCACAGGGATGAGGCGAGGATAGGGATGATATGTTGTGGTTGCGAGTTAGAGATCTCAAAGTTTCACTCCCGGGTGGACTGAGGGTCGTGGACATATCGAGGATTTGATGTGCGTCTTGGGATGGATTGGGCGGCCGGCTTACGGTCGTCATCGATTGTGGCGTGGAGGGTTGCGCTACCACCTTGGCAGGATCAGTACTCGTGTTTGGCATGTTTGAGGAAGCCCGAGCATGCTATTTTTCCCCCCCGAACGGTGTCACAGTCAGTGTCGGGACGGTTGGCGGGTTGGCTGGCAAAGCCTTCTGCTGGGACGAGTGAGGCAGGGCTTGCCGTCCTAAGCGAGTAGTCCTGCGAGTATGAGGATGTTTTGGATGAGCTATCGGGATTGCCTCCAGCGAGAAAGGGTTGTGACGATGTCGAGTTACACCTGGTACCGCCCATCTCTATGACTCTGCGTAGGATGGCACCGGTTGAGTTGCAGGAACTCGAGTCCCGGCTACGGGGGATTCTTGAACAAGGTTCATTAGGCGAGAACTTCACCATAGGCGCTCCGTTTATTTGCGAAGAAGAAAAGCCAAAGACAGCCGACTATGCATTGTGCAAGCGATTCGAACGGGAGGTTGTTGATCAAGAATCGGTACTCATTACCGAGGATTAATTATTTGTTTGATTAGTTGAGAGAGTCTGCTCCAGAATGAATAACCATACTTTGGTTACCATCGGTGAGGTTAGAGCGAATATCCCTAAGATGGCGTTCAGGGACGCGTTATGGGCACTTAGTTCTGGTAATGCCATGGATTGATGGTCGTCGGCATTCATGGACCTCATGCATAGGTGTTCAACCTATGCCGTCAGGTTGTATTGGTCTTTTGTGGATAACGTTTTTTGATCTCTCTTCCCCAGTCAGAGAGGGATGATGAGGATCACTTGAGGATTGTTTACGATTCTTTGAGACCATCATTTGTGCTGAATTGATGGTAAGTTTTGGCTTAGGGTGAGGTTTTTAGGACACGTGGTGTCAACATCAGGCGTGTTAGTGGACCCCGGAGAAGGTGGGCCGTGATGAGTTGGGGCGGGAAGTGGGTCTTCGGTCGTAGTTTCTTGGATTGGGTGAACCTCTGGGAATTCATTAAGGATTTCTCCGTTGGCACTATGTGAATTGACCCAGAAAGGTGAGTTTGATTAGGATGGCCGATGCGGAGGCATTCTAGGAGTTGAGGAGGAGGCTCGCCGGCTCCTATCTTGATAGTCCGAGACTGGGGAGCCCAGGGTACCGATGTGTGTGATGCCTCGGGAATGGTGGGATGTGTTTTGATGCAGTTTGGGAGGGTAGTAGCTTATGGTTCCTTGGTTGAAGATATCGGTAGAATTACCCCTTTGCGACATGGAGTTGGCGATAAGTAGTCTTAGCCTTAAGTTTGACACCACTATTTATCTGGCGACGATTCGAGTGTACTCGAGACCATAAAAAGTCTAAGTATATTTTTCGCGGCGGGACCTCGGCATGAGGCCGCGAGATGGATAGTTCTGAAGGGATTATGACTTCACTTTGCATTACCACCACTGGTAAAGGCAAATGTGATGTGATGCACTCGATCGGAGATTACGAGAGCATTGGCTAGTATAGCTATTTAGGAATGGCGGATGCTCGAGGCGTGGGGGCCGGTTTGGGCTACGATATATGGCGAGTTAGGGTGTTGGGAGTTTTAGTAGCTACGAGTCTGCGATGGTGAAGTGATGAGTCTGGGATAGGGAAGTAGAATGAGTGTCAAATGAAGGATCGAGATGCGGTCGGAATTGCATGTGACGAGGGGGCTAGATCGTCCCGTGGGAGGTAGTAGTCTTCCCGGTATAGAGGACGGGTAGTGGTTCCCCAGTTGACCGATTTGAGAGAGGAGATTCTCAAGGAGTTTCACTACTCTCGATTTGCCATGCATCTAGGTAGCACGAAAATGTACCAGGAACTTCGTTGCCAGTACTACTGGAGCGGGATGAAGAGACACGTAGGGGACTTTGTTCGACGATGTCTCACGTGTCAACAGGTTAAGTGAACACGAAGCCGGTAAATTGCCGACCATTAGGATTAATTTGAGTGGAAGTGGGAGAAGCGTCTACAATGGATTTTGTGACCCTTTCCGCACGGACGCCCTGAGACATGATGCGGTATGGGTGATAGTGGACCGGCTCACTAAGTCGACATTTATAGCGTGCGGATGAGCCTTCACATTGGAGAGAGATTCTGTCGGTGGCTTGTATTCGAGAGATAGTCGGGCTACATGAGTACCGGTATCCATAGTGTCGAATAGGGCCGAGGTTTGACGCGCACGGAAGAGTTTCCGAAAATTTCATGGGCATGGTGGCAAGTGAGTATGGATTTCCACCTGAAGCGGATGGTGGTCGTAAGAGGGCCGAAAATGCAGTGTTAGAGGGCGTCTTCTGGCCCAGCGTACATCTTGAATCATAAGGGTAGTTGGGAAGAGCGCGCCCTTGAGTGGGTCGCTGCTAAGCGATTATCGGTAATTATGCGGATGGCACCATATGAGGCGTTATATGGGAGGCCATGCAGATCACCGATATGTTGGACCGAGGTGGGAGAGAGCTCCATTATTGGTCCTGATCTGAATAGAGACACCTCAGAGAAGGTGAGCTTGATACGACAGCGTCTTCTCACGGCTTAGAGTCGGCATAAGAGCTATGCGTGTCTGGCGTCGACCATTAGAGTTGAGGTTGGGATCGCATGCTTGAGAAGGTGATGCGCAGAGATGAGTGGTCGGGTTCGATGACGAGGAAACTATCTTAAATTTATTGGACCTTTTCGAGATACTAGAGGGTAGAGCCTTTGTAGCGTACTAGTTAGTTCTGCCCGGCATGTCGGTGTCCATGAGGTATTCCACGACTCCATGCTCTTGAGATACACTCTAGATCCAGCTCATGTAGTGGATTGGGGAGAGATTAAGGTTGTGCGGATGGGACCGCTTCGGGGAGGGACAGGTGTGTATTATGGATAGTCGGGATCCAGGTTTGCGATCTGCAGGCCAGGTGAGGAAATTTGAAATGAGGTGCTCACGGCGGCACCATGGAGTGGAGGAGTCAACGTGTGAGCGCGAGGACACGATGCGGGCCACCTATCCCTTCTTGTTTAGGGATGAATACGTGGTTTAGTCGTGTAATACTTAAATGACTAGTTTACATGCATGACATAGTGCACATTGCATATGCGTGTGATTCATTGTGATTATACAGAATTTCGGGGTGAAATTCTTTTTAAGGAGGGGAGAATGTAAAACCCGGGAAAAATCTAATTTTCTGAAAAAGGGTAAAATGGTAATTTCAGTCAAAATCCGAAATTTTTCTAGATCTTGGATGATAAAACGGACTTCACTGTTGGAATCGTTTCGCGAAATTTAAACGTCGAATTTCGTCGGTGAGAACGTTATTTCACGTTTTCGGGGCCTGGGTGTCGGGTGTCGTAAAATGGGCACATTGAGAGGCGTGTGATTTGACAAAATTCACCCCTACTACATTGTACCCACATGTGATACATGTTGTATGATTGGTGAGAGATGATGGAGATGAATGATTTAGATTAAGCTGTGTGTCAAAATTCAGCCCAAAGGACAAAATGAGGATTAAGTGAAAAGAGTAAGTGAATAAGACAAAAGAAGAATGGTCTTCTTCTTCCCCAATTAGAAAAAAAAACGTGTAGTAGGTGTGAGATCCAGATTTTAGAGAGAGAAGAAGTGTCTTCTCTTTAGATTTCCCGGTGTTCGGACCGTCGGTTCTCGTCGAGACGAGCAAAATGTCGATGTCTATTTGTAGAAATTTCGCAGCGTGGGCGCGATTTTGTGGAGTTCCGACAACTCCAAGAGGTAGGGATCTTTTCTCTTGGTTTCTTTGGTAGGCGTTTAATGGATGGGGATTTGTTGAGGCCTGGATGGTCGTGTTTTCGGTCTCAAAATCTTTGAACCAAGTGGAGAAAATCCCTATTGTGTGGCCGTGAACAGTGCTGACCCTAGGGTTTCACTGTTCACGTGATATGTTATGTGATTTTGTGTTGTTGGGTGATTCAAAATGAAATGCTTGGATTGTTATTAGCCCATGTGAGCTAATTTTGGTGTTATTGATTGTGGAATTGAATAACATGGTGTGTGGATAATGTTGTTAATATATACATATAAAATATATTAGCATGAATATTTTGGAAATGACATAATGCATTAATATGCATAAGGGCACCACTGAATGGTAGGT
Source organism: Tetrastigma voinierianum (assembly GCA_016808115.1). Lineage (NCBI taxonomy): Eukaryota > Viridiplantae > Streptophyta > Magnoliopsida > Vitales > Vitaceae > Tetrastigma > Tetrastigma voinierianum. The sequence goes on along the minus strand of JAEQBH010000679.1, from coordinate 112,015 downwards.
GTGAGTGCATGACATGAAAGAAAATAAGAAAATAAGCGATTGTAGAAAGGAATTTAGGAAGATTTTAGAAGAATTGCCTCGGGTGACCCATGGTACATTTCGGAGGAATTATCCAGCAATTCACCTCGGAGGGTAGTCCAATATATTTACCGAAACTCGGTAGTATGTTTTCAAGAACAAAAATCTTTTGTTTTTGAAATTTGTATTTTTGCTCGCATTTGGCTTAGGCGTGTGTGAGGGAGTCGGTGAGAACTCGAGACATAGGATTAGGCATGTAGACATTCAAGTAGGATCATGTATTTCTTTGAGTGTGATCGTCTATGTAACATGTATGCACTTAGGTGGGAATTGTAGGTTAGCCTCACGGGCATGCTCGCTACATCGAGGGATCGTTATTTGAGTCTGAAAGGAGTGTTCGGGAGGACGGCTCATTAGAGCCAGATTTTAGAAGAAAGCTAGACATGGCTTTATTATTCATTTTGTATAACATGTATTAAAACTTTAGAATTTTGATATATGTTTTGGTAAAGTAATGTATTAAATTCTTGAGCTATGTGATATAGTTTGTATGGATTTTTGGTGAGTATTGATGTATGGGCCCCAGTGGCCTTTAGCTCATGTATGGGTGCCGTGATGAGGCGTAATTATTCGCGAGGTTAAAGGGTTGTCAACGGACCCCCGGGATTGGGGCGTCACAGATATGTTGCCGATAATTACTGATATATCGGTAAAAATGCTAAAAAATCAATGGCAACACGCATGTTGTTCCACGTGCTGGTTCCCATCGAAATTATCAGTGATATTTTTCTTTGCTACCGATATATCAGCATTTTGTCCGATTTTTTCCAATTTATCCTCCAACCAACTATCGTAGGCAATGTGTGTCGATGGCCCATTTACCCAAAATGTCAACGATATATCGCGACATTTCAAACACTGACTACATCTAATTGTTCCCTTTAATATTTATTTTTGTGGTTTTATCCCTCATAATCTAGTTGCTTATTCCAATGATTCTCCACTTCATGACACACCCAATTCTCCACCTATTTATATGGATACTCCCTCTAATAATTCTACTTCAATGGAACCTAGTCCTTAGCTTGATAATTCACCCAACTCTCCACCTATTTCCGAGGACAATCATTCTAATACTTATCCTCCAATAGCACCAGGTCATCTCAAAGATTATATTTGTCATCACATTTAACTTTTAAACTGATTTTTCACTGGCCAATTATTTTCTTTATCCCATCTAAGCCATTCTTATCGTGCTTTTTAACAAAGCCACTGTCTACTGTCTTATCTTTTCGCTCACCAGTGGCTGTGGTGATTGTTCTTCCACGTAAGCCCCGTTTCCTTTTTTCTCATTCATTGAAGTACAAATAAACTTTGTCTGATATGCCAATCCAAACCCAGTTGCCCTTACATTTCATTAAGGAAAAATGGTGAGCAGCAGCAGGAAGCAGTGACAAAATTCCGGCAGAAAAAGTACTACGATTATGATCGAGAAAGTTAAGTAAAATCAGCTGATGACCACAGGAAGGGTGTGAAGGGATTAGTAAGATGCTGGGCTCACTAAGATCCCATGGATGTTCATCGAGGAACAATGACTAGCATGATCACTTGGGGTTCCACGGAGTCCCCAGAAAGCGTTCCGGTCATAGACTTCAAAGACATGGATAAAGATGCAGCTGTACGCACTGAGATCATCAAGAAAGTGGGAGAAGCTTGCGAGAAGTGGGGTTTCTTCCAGGTTGTCAACCATGGGATTCCAGAGAGTGTTTTGAATGGCATCATTGATGGAATCCGGAGATTTCATGAGCAAGATGCTGAGACCAAAAAGGAATGGTATTCCCGGGATCCCCAAAAGAAAGTTAAATTTAATAGCAATTTTGATCTTTATCAATCACGCATGGCCAACTGGAGGGATACCTTGAGTTGTATGATGGCTCCAAATCCTCCGAATCCTGAGCAACTGCCGGCAGTATGCAGGTGTGCTAACACCAGGTTTTATGGATTCCAAACATTTGCTTTTATTTGGCTAGTAAACAGAAGTAATCAAACTAATTATAAGGCCCAAAGAACTACCAAGAAAAGAAAATTTTTACTGATGGGGAAAACTTACATTCAGAAATAAGGCTAAGGTAGGATGTAGGATTTAAGGTAACCCTGATTTCTATGGCAAAGGATTTGTTTTGCTTTTCTTTTTTTCCCCTTTTATCTAGTTTATTGTACAACTGAAGCAAGTCATAATGATGATATCATCAAGCTATACCCTTTTTCTCCTTCTTATGGTTCTGTTATACCATACCTAGGATCCTTTTGTTTTGACTGCTTTGTGGGTATGATGGTTGCCTAAGGTCATCGAATTGGTCTCAAAGTAGCAAATTAACTGTTGAATCTTATCTTTCTGTGATTATTAGTGGTTGATGAACATGCAGAGATAGTGGAATACTCAGAACAAGTAGTGAAATTAAGGGGCTACTCTGTTTCAACTATTGTCGGAAGCTCTTGGACTGCATCAAACCATTTGAAAGACATGGGGTGTGCGGAGAGCACTCTCATTCTGAAGGGCATTACTACCCACCATGTCCTGAACCACAACTCACCGAGCATAGCAGCTCCACACTGATCCTGCCTTTTTCACATTACTTCTTCAAGACCAAATTGGTGGCCTCCAAGTTCTTCATGAAGATCAATGGGTTGATGTTCCCCCTATACCTGGCGCTCTGGTTATAAATATGGGAGATCTTCTACAGGCAAGTTTATACCAAATTAAGCATAATTTTTGTACTTTACCATTCCAATACATTTTCATCAAACCTAAATTGACACAAGAACCTCAAAATTTCTTGTTTCTATTTTTTGTTGTTTAAAAATTATGAGTTGCAACAATTCGAAATGTCTTTGTTAGAAGCATAATATTCATATTAAATCAAAATTCTACAAGATTGAGTTTTTATAAGAGTTGATTGTTTAACATGACATCAGAACCTGGTTTTACAGGAGGTTTGGGGTTCAAATCACCTCATTGCAATTTGTTCCTTATATTTGTGTTTATGGTTTTCTTTTGTGCAGCTAGTCTCCAATAATAAGTTTAAAAGCATCTCCCACATGAGGTCTTTTAAGTATACCAAGGCCCGAAATTTCAGTGGCATGCTTTTCAGAGGGCAACAGAACAGCACGAGACTCTACTGTCCCATTAAGGAGTTGCTTCCAGAGGAAACCTTGCCCATCTACAGAGAAACGCTATAATGAGTATCTCACTTACTTTAACTCAAACAGACTGGATGGAATTCTTCACTTCCACATTTTTTAAGCTGGCAAAGAGGTTGCCATGGAGACCCTATGCTACCTGGATAAGAAAAGTTATACTGCCACATTTATTAACAATTTCTAGTATGTCTCGACATGCGGATAATCTTGAACTGAGTTTGTCTCAGATGTGTGCTTACTTTCAAAGCTTTACAATAATGGATTCTGGTACTCCGATCCTTTTAAGCTTTTCTAGAGGAAATTAAAATTCATTTTTTTAGTAGTGACTCGGAATTCAGCTTTTCATTTTCCATGTATCCTATCACTTTGATATTCCACAAATCATTATGGCTCCATTTGGAACCCCAAAAGTATTAGAGAAAGAAAAAAAATAGAAAATATAAATGAAAAATAGAATAAAAGAAAATTTTGAAGAAAATAAAAAATACGTTCAAATTTATTCAATATTTGTATTCAGACTCATTTTCTTTAGTATTTTTTTCTTTCCCTAATAATTTCCGGGGTCCAAACGGAGCCAAAGGAAAATGATTTTCTCATATTGTTTACGTATAAAATATAAAATCCATCGAATATAATCGAATTTACCGGAAATTTTATATGTTTTAAATTTTATGTAAAGATAAACAAATAAAATGAGGTTTGAATAAATATATAGAATTAATTTATTATGTTTAAGCGCATTTTTATTTTCACTCACAAATTTTATATTTCAGCACTATACTCCCATTTTGAATTCATGTCTTGAGTTCGAGCGAGTGAGAACTTCCCTCTTTGTGGCTAGGGACTTGGATTTTTAGTGCTTATTGTCTATCACATTCTTAGTTCTACACTTAATTTAAGGGGAGTTTAGATTTTTTATGGAAAGTTTGCTTCCATGGGAATATTTTGTCCTGTAAGAAAATTTTGGTTCTTTTCATAGGAATGATAGTTATTTTTTGGATTTGACCATATAATTCTTTAGAATTATATTTATTTGATTATCAATTGTGTTAAAATTGATCATAATCATTATTTGGGAAATCATTTGAAATATCGGAGAAAATTAAACATGAAATATTGGAGAAACCAAATTAACCTAAACTATATAAAGCAGAAAGTTTGTCCAACTAGAAGTCATAGGTATGGCTAAGAAGGTTCATATTATTACCAAGTTAAGTTATTTTGAGGTATTAAGAGAATCAATATGCATGTTTTAGACTTAAACCTATTTTAATTACTATTTTATAAAATGATTATAAAAAAATATTTATTATCATTTTTTTGAAAAATATTATATAATGTTTTACAATACAATTTTATCTATAGTATTTTATTTTTAATAATTATACATGTTTTTATAAATATTTTTTAAAGTAGTTAATTTTCTAGTTATGAAAAATATATGTTTATTTTTTATTATTGAAAATATATAAAATATTGTTTAAAAAAAAGAATAGTTAACATAGTAATTTCAATTGTTTTAACTTTTAATTTTCTCAGAATTTGTTTTTTAAAGCTTATATATTAAAATTTATAAACAAGAGATTAAAAGCATTATTTTAGTTGTGTTCATATTTGTTTTTTGGTGCATCTAATCTCCAATGACAAGCTCAAAAGCATTTTCCACAGAGTCCTTGCAAAAAATGAGGGCCCCAGAATTTATATGGCAAGTTTTTTAAGAACATCTTTTGACCCAAAGCATACAAGACTCTATGGCCCCATAAAGGAGTTGCTTTCATAAGAAAACCCACGCACACATCTAAGGGAAACAACCATAAATGAGTTTCTCATACTTCTTATGAATCATTGGATCTTGCTTACGCACTTCGACATTGTAAGTTGTGAGGGTTGCCATGGAGACTCTATGCTACCTGGATGAGATAAGATTACCGATGTGTTAACAATTTCTAGTATTTGTTGAAGGAGTTTATGCAGTTTCTCATAGAATAATTTCCTGGTTTTCAGGAAAGTCGTAGTCTTTAGGGACAAACTACTTGTATTTGAATTTTATCAAGTTTCTGTTACCATTTGGCTTTATTTTCTTAACAGCAGCAGTGTCCTGCTTTTCCCTTTACTGTTAAGATTGTGTATTGAATGGCTATCTTGCCAAGGTTATGTGGTAGGCTCAAAATGTGCTATATAAAATGTGTCCTTTTATATGTAGTCTGCTTGTAGCGTGATGCTCGTAAGATAATGAAAGTATGAGTGTCGTCTCAGGATTAGGTTACTAATTGCGAAATTAGAATGATCTTTATCTTTATTTGAGGATAAATACAAGGTGAAGTTAAAATGGAAAACAAACTAAACTAAAGAATCCAAAACTAAAGTCTCTAACATGCAAAGAGAAAATGTGATTTCAAGAAAACCTAGGGTTTTGATTTTATCTAAAAATTCACATGGTGAGATTCGAAATGGTCTCAATGATGCTTAAATTTTATATTAATGGTGGATTCCACCTAAGAACATGCTATTCTTTCTCAAGCAATAACAATCTGCCCTTGGAAAAAATTATATTGTATATCTACCTCAAACCATCATAACCGAGGATGCATTAAGTAATTGAAATCCAACAAGCCATATGCAACCCACAAATATCTACGATACATGGTGAAAGCACGACATTAAGTTTCATGGTCTAACATAATTATTGTTTCTCAACATCAAATTAGGTCACAAATCATGTTAATGGTGATCAATCATCGACAAGTATGAGAAATTGAATAGAACATTCAGTATATAAGAAAATCAAAACATCAAAGATTACAAATCAAGCTAAACACCATGGTTCATTGTTTAGACTACATCAAAACCAATGATATTAGCTCATGGCGGAGAGAAATACAACCATAATAAGTGGGAAAAAGTAGGAAAAAATGAGAAGAAATAAATTAGATTTGGATTGAAGCCCTTCTTCTCTTCCAATCTTCCTCTCCTTCTTCTTCAAGATTTTCTTCCCTAAGGGAGATTTTGCTCTAGGAATTGTTCCACCCAGGAACCTCCTCTTTGCCTCCTGAACTCCCCCTAGAAATAGCCCCTCATTTCTTTCCCTTATAAAGCCAAAACCAGAGGGGAGAGGGAGATGGGCTTTAGCAAAACATGGGCCCCGACATCCATGTTGTAGCGTGGTGGATCTACGCAGCGACATGGAGAAATAGGGAGCTACTGGAAGAGAAGCAATGAAACCACGTTGAAGCGTGAGCATCCATGCTACAGCGTGAGTGTGCTCACGCTATAGCATTAGTGGACTCACACTAAAGCGTAAGTGGACTCATGCTAAAGCGTGAGAGCACTCACACTTATTTGGAAATTGGTCCTTTTACGTCTCCTTCACTTCCTGATGTCGTATCTTGCTCATCCGGACTTTGAATCATGCAATCTTGGTGTCTATGGAAAACCCTCCCCGATATCATATCTTGTTCATCCAAACTCCGAATCGCATGATCTTGGTGTCTACAGAAAGCCCTCGAAGTCTAAAATCTGCCCATGCTAATGAGGGAGCCATAGAAGGACATCACACAAGCAAAAGAATCACATGTTTTCTACGACCGCATGATGACTTTCTCGCTTTTTCTTCGATTTTACTCATTTCCGCTCAATGTTGACCTAATCACAAAATTGAGAAAAAGAACGATATGACCTTATTTATCTCATAAAACTACTAAAATCTAAGCAAAACATGGGGATAAAATGATTGTTTAAGATTTTCATCCACACCCCAAACTTAAATCTTTTCTCATCCTCAAGCAAAGGAAAAACACACATATACAAAACACTAAAATAGATATGAGTAAAGAATGGTGCTAGCAACAAGCTCGGAGAATACCATGACAAAGTTCTATGGAAACAATATTGCCTACATGGGATCCCAACACATTTAAAATCTTTAAAGACAAGGCATCTATGGGTATGGTGATCAAGGCAAGCTTTGCCCTCAATTTCTCAATGAATCCTTCCTAAAGAAACTCGATGAAAATGGTATGCTAAATCTCAAATGTAGATAGAGGTTCCAAGACACTTGTCAACCAAACTCAACCCACTCATTTGAAAGAGATTAACAAAAATAGGTTGAGAAGCCTTGTGCTTTATTAAATCACTAAAAGTAGAAAGTAGGATGTAATGCTAAGGCGCTCTAGAAAAGTGGCCATGTACCAGGGATCCGTTGGTGACTCTCCACCAGTTGGTTAAGGGCATTGGGCAATAAGTTCCTCTTGAACTTCACCCCGAACACTCAATTAGAAAACCTAAGCACCTACTTATGAAACTAAACCATCCTCTTTCCCATGTAACGGACAGTGAAGTCAATGACTCCCAGCCAGTTGGCTAAAGGCATTAGGTTTTGAAAGACCCCTCAGACTATGCTCGGGATTTTGATTGGAACAACTCACCTATTTCTCTCATTTTCTTTCTTTTTCACACTTTTTTTTTCTTTTCTACTTATTTTTCTTTCTTTTTCTCTTTTTCTTTTGTTTTTGCAAATGTGGGGTGGTGTCCCAATACTATGGAAGTTAAAACCTCTCAAGGTAAGTTAATTTGAGAAAAATAGGTTGAGACCTCGATGTACCATTAAGAAGTGGTTCCTTGAAAAACACGAAGGCTCTATAACCAAGCCTCCCACAACCACTAGATACACTCAATCTTAGATCACATAAATGTGATGGTATCCCAAGTTTTGGCTAAATAAAACAAACTTTTGAAGCACAATGTCAAAGCATTCTCCAAACAAATTGTTAAGCACCAAACCAACTCATATGAGACACAAAACACAAACACAAACATGTATAACACAAGATACTAAAGAAATCAAAAGTTGATTCTACCACAATTTTGTTGGGCATGGTGCCCTAAAAGCATGTAATTTGTACTGCTTCATGAAAACAATTTTCTATATTTGATTCTTTATACATGTGTTGTATAATTTAGTAAATATCAGAAAATCCTAAGTTTATTAATGTAACTATAATCTTAGTATATAACAGTTATATATGAGATGATCAATATTATAGATAATAAACTAAATTGTCCGTAGTAAATCAGCCGAGGATCTTTGATCTATAATACTAGTACGATCAAGATTTGAACATTAAGAATGCAATAATCTTGATTTGGATTACTGATGTAGTGACATTAAAATGGAGGTGCATAATTTGATTACACATAGGATAGGACCCGGGAGACATGGATTAAACTCTTAAATAATATACCGTTACAATTAAGGTTTAAACCGTGTCACTAGATGATCATATGCGAGATTGAAGTCTTAATCACGAGCAACCATGTTTCTTTGTCTATTTGATGAGATAACTTGAGTTCACTTAGGTTGCAGTGCTTGTCCTAAGGCAAAGCCCGATACTTAAGTCTTGGGAGGCCTATTGAGATAGGTGGGTGGGAACATGTCCTACGAGGGAATCCAAACCCTTCTTGAGGGAAGCCGATAATTGGTTCCCTTAAGTGTTAATTCTGGAACTAAATAGTTTGAGCGCTCTAATTTATAACAGGTTTATAAATTAACTGTTCACTAGTGAATTAATGGAACTTAAGGATAAAGATATCACTAGAGGGGTAAAACGGTAATTTCACCTAGCTCTAATGATGGACCAATTTTGGAGGATTGAATTGCATGTAATGATCATATCAATGGATTGCTTGAGTATCACTAATTAAATTATTCTGTAATTACAAGAGTTCGCCGCATTTTTGAAGGAATACTGAACTAATAAATTAGATTAATTGATTAAAGAGTTTAATTAGTTATCAAATTTATTGGAGCTTGGAATTACAAGTCCATAGGTCCCTGGGCCGCCTCTGTAAAACATTGTACATGATTAAATTAACAAAGAAATCCCTTTAAGGGCATAGTTGTAAAAGAAATTGTTTCATAGCAGTTATGTAGTAATTATTAGATAATTAAATGTTAATTAATTAATTATTGAATTAATTAATTAATAGAAATTACTATATGGATGAAACGGTTAATTTGAGAAATTAATAACATTAATTAATTATTGAATTAATTAATTAATAGTAATTACTATATGGATGAAATGATTAATTTGATAAATTAACCTATTTATTTTGGTATCACTTAATTTGAATTAATTTGAATTAATATTTAAATATACTTGATCCAATGGTTGAGATCAATTCAAGGCATATTATAAATGTGGCAAAACCCTAAGCATTCTGGTGATAAAAAATTAGAGAAAAAAGGAGAGAAAGAGTTTCACTTTTTGCCTCCATCTAACCCCTCTGATCTCATGTGTTGAGAATATCAAGAGTTCTAAAACAAAACCTCTCGTTAACTGCACGCCCACACGCATTCTCGTAGTGAAGAGGAAATCCATTGAAGATCGTGGAAACGTGGAAGAAAAAAAGGATCTCGAGTTGTCAACCCTACTTACTTAAAAATCTCCTTAATTTGATTGAAGTAATTCTTCTTATTGTTTATTGATTAGTATGCATGTACCATAGATCGTAAAAGAGTTTTATTAATTTTAAAATTTATTGGACCAAAATCTTCCACTGCAAACTTTGTTTTGAACTTTAAAAACCTTCAAATTCGTCCCCCCAAAATTGAACAAAACATTTCCTCAATGAAATAGAGCATAAAAAACAAAGAGGAAGAGAGGACTCCCTTGAAGATGATAAAGTTAGATCATCCACCCTCTTGCCTTAGGAACCAACTTGGGACTTCCAAACCTGGAAAATTACAACTAAACAACACAAAACAAGATCAAACTAGAAAAATTAACTAAAAACAAACTCAAGACTAACTAAGAAATGGAAAATGGAAAGAAAACATTACTAAGCTTGGGTTGCCTCCCAAGAAGCTGCTCCATTTTTCTAGAGTCCAACTTGACTCATCGAACTATGGAAAGAATGATGATTCCCTCCTCCATATCCGTTCTTAAGAATCGTTAGTTGTGCTCAATTAGCAACTTGAGCACACAATCTTCCACAATCATTTTTTGGCATTTTTTTTCTTTTTGATTCACAATGGTTGCTTCCAATTCCTAGTTCAACTGAACAATGTATTCATCCACCTCAAACATGGGGGTCATTTTTTTATTTTTCAATTCCTTATACACCTCACCCCATAGAGTCATATCCAAAAAAGTCTTTACAACTTCTTCTCTCTTCTCATTTGGTTCCGAAGAAGTTGACTCATCTTCTTAGCAACCCGCCTTTAACTCATTCAGATCAACTTGTTCTTATAAGCTCCTGCCTTCCACCACTCATCAAGGTGATAGCCTCTTTGTTATCCACATCTTTTTCCAACTTCACCTCAAGAATGTTAGGCAAGCCCTTGTTGTTCCTAGCCTATTCATCGGTTGGCCATTAGCTCTTCTATACTCATATCCTTCATATGCGGAGGTTGTTCTATCTCGATCACAGCTTGAGTATGAGAAGTGGCTTGTGGAGTCATTGTCTCTTCCATGCTCTTGAGTGGTAGGGACTGAAATTGGACATTAGCCTTTGTCTCTTCCATGAATAATTCATTTCTAGACTTAGCCAATTTAACTTGGACTCTTCTCCATTTAGCCATGATTGCCTCTAGGTTTGTCATTTTCTCTTGGGGAGGTGGACTCATCTCATTTTGGGCATGAAACCTAGGCAAACCAACTTGAGCATTGTCCATACGCCATCGATCCTTCTCGCATTCGCCTTAGCTCTTCTCAATTCCCATGGTCTCTTCTGTTTAATCCTTGGAATTGTGGAGAGTGGAGAGTATGATGGTCATTTCCCATGAGAGGCTCCTGGGATGGTCCCATCTAAAATTATAATTGTTTAAGCATGGGCACCTCCATTACCGAACATGATTCATGTGACATATGTGGGTTCCACACTTGACTCTCGCCTTGATGAAGCTTATTAGCTATTTGCCTCATTCTTAGTCAAGCAATAAGGAGGGTCATTTCGCCTTGGATAGCTCCATGAAAAAATCCATTGTGTGTTAAACTCTAAAACAAAATGAAAACAAACCAAAGTAAGATATAAAAGGAAATAAAACAAGACTAACTATATCCAAAGTAAAGAAGGACTACATGGTATCATTATTAGTAAAAACACCAACCCCCCCCACCTACAACAACGCCTCAAAACTTGATAGGCTTGAAACATGTTATATGTACTTTTTGCGCCTATATGAGCAAGTGCACACGCTGCCTAAAGTAATATAATGAAGTATGAGTATTGTCCCACGAGGATTAGGTTACTAATTACCGAAATTAGAATAGTCCTAGCTTTATTTGGATAAATACAAAGGTGAAGTTGAAATGAAAACAAACTAAACTAAAGAAATCATAAACTAAAGTCTCTAACATGCAAAGAGCAAATGTGATTACAAGAAAACCTAGGGTTTTGATTTTATCTAACAAATTCCTATGGTGAGATTCAAAATGGTTCCAATGATGCCTAAATTATATATTAATGGCAAATTCCACCTAAGCATTACGTTATTTTTTCAAGCAATAATAATCTACCCTTGGAAAAGATTATATTGTATCTTTACCTTAATCCATCATATCCAAGGATGCATTAAGTAATTGAAATCCAATAAGCCACATGTAACCCACAAATATCTCTATTCTATGGTGAAACACGACATTCCATTCATGGTCTAACCTAATTATTGTTTCTCAACCTCAAATTAAGTCACAAATCATGTTAATGGTGATTAGTCATCAATAAGCATGAGAAATTGAATAGAACATTCAATATATTAGAAAATCCAAACATCAAAGATTATAAATCAAGCTAAACACCATGGTTCATTATTTAGACTACATCAAAACCCTAGAAAATGAGATTAGCTCATGGAGGGGAGAAATACAACCATAAGAAGTGGGGAAAAGTAGGAAAAGAGGAGAATAAATAAACTAGATTGAAGCCCTTCTTCTCTTCTAATCTTCCACTATTTCTTCTTCAAGATCTTCTTCCCAAAAAGAGATTTTGTTTAGAGTGTTTCAACTAAGGAACCACCCTGTGCCTCCAGCCAAATTCCCTCCACCCTTGAAAAAGCCCTCATTTCTTTCTCTTATAAAGCCAAAACCAAGAGAGAGAGGAGATGGGCTTCTACAAAACATGGACCCCAACATCCATGCTATAGCTTGATGGATCTACGCTACGGCTTGGGTAAATGGGGAGCTATTAGAAAAGAAGCAGCCAAACCATGCTGAAGTGTGAGCATCCATGTTGCTAAAGGTGAGCTGACCACGCTGTAAGCTGGTGAGAGCACCACACTAAAGTGTGAGAGCACTCATGCTATAGCATGAATGTTCTCACGCTAAAGAGCGAGGGCACTCACGCTTATTTTGAAATTCGTCCTTTTACGTCTCCTTCACTTCCCGATGTCGTATCTTGCTCATCCGCACTCTAAATGGTTATTGAAGGTTAATTTACTTATATAAACATGATAGAATGATATAAAAATAACGCACATATGTAGAAAAAAAAACCAAAAATTTTAATTTTTTTTTAAAACAAGACAAACCTTACCTTAGGTTGTAAGTTTTATTTCTAGTGATTGATTTTCTTTTTAAAGAAATTTCAAGTGACTGATTAAGTTTATATATTTTGAATGTAGTTTATAAAATGTAGTAGATAATATCTTTCTTTTTTTTTTTTTACAAATTTAGCAATCATTTGACCCTTAATAAATGAATATCTTTATAGCCACATGATTGCAAATGAAATAGTAAAAAATATTTATTACATGAATAAATATTTAGACATGATATTTACATGAATATCGAATTTATTAAAATAATTTTTATTTTATTTCATCCATTTGTATAAAATACTAAAAAATATATTTATGATAAAATAAAAATACTTGCATTAGGATTTTAATTAATAATAAAATTAATAAATTTTAATTACCATAATAAAACCTAAAATATCTCATAATCTTTAATATTCCTTAAATTCAAAAGTTAAATAAAAATAATCATGATAAAGGATTTTTATTTTTTTAATAAAATTGAGTGAAGATTATGTAAAATTTACTTTTACAGTTTAATAAGTAATGAGTGTTCCTTCATATTTTCTCTATCGAGACACCCTAGCTGCCTCTCCCTCTATTCTCTCTTTCAACCCCTTATTCGTTCGAAATGAGGGGTGATTTTATTGGTCTGAAATCACTCATTTCATCATTCTTCCTTAGACATGAGTTTTCTTTTTTAATAAAGTGGTTTCTTCCATACCGATCTAGGTTTTCCTTCGTTTTCTTTTGTTTTTCAGGTTGTTTCACGACTTGTTGTGGTGTTTTATCGACTTGTTGCAAAGATGTAGTTTTTCATGATCGGATGGCTTCTTGGTGAGTTTTTGCATTAGCATTTCAGATTACAAAGTTTCGATCTGACAAAAAGTCATCATATCAAATCTTGTTCGTTCGAATGCTACAGATCTAGAATCTTATGTATTCTAGACATCTTTGGATTACCAAATGTGTAGGCCTTGAGCCGTTTCTTTTTGCTATTAACTTAGATGTTGTGTCATCCTCTAAAGGTTTCAGCACTTTTGATTATGTGTTTCTTCGTATTTATTACTAACCTGAATCAATAAATTTATCTATTTAAAAAAATAAAGTAATGAGAGTCATTAACTATTTAAAATAATTCAAATATTATTTTCTTGAATTTTTTCAAGACAATGAACTGTATTTTATGTACATATGGAGAGAATGATAACAAAGAGAATTTTGATATTTTTATAAGAGCGTTTGAGAAAAAGCTACTATCTTAGCTTTTTCCTATTAGAAGATGCTTAACTCTAATCACCCATCGTAGTCGATTAGGAAGTCTTTATCAAGCAAATCCATTACACTCGACATGGTGAACTAGCTTTCACTGCTCCCCTAATAATCTCAACCAAACATGGCCTAAACTCTCATGACTAAGCATCATGATAAATAAAAAAAAATACAACTATTTTTAAATTTCTATTTACATTTTTATTTTCTAAAAATTTGGGTAATAAGGATGATTTTTTCTCATCGTATTTATATTTATGTCTCCAAGGTTTCGCAACCTCTCGAATTTGAATTTTCCATAATCAAGCCTTAATTCCCAATATTTGTTGTGGAAGCCCTTACATCATACTCAAGATTAGACATTTTGTTGTACCGTAACTTTTGGGTTTATTTATTTTAATTAGTATTTGAATTAAAATAAATAATCAAACTCAATGATTTAACATAATGTTGGCTATGATATCATGACATCGCTGTAGTGGGAAATTAATGACCCATTCATCTCCACATTGGCTACAATGCCGCCTAACCACCTTATTTTTCAAAATTCCTCCTCCAAGCCACTATCTCGCTTCTCTTAGCCTTTCGTCTTCAAAGGCTTGTGGTACTCCCCATTTCATTTCTTCTCATTCATTTAAGTACAAATAGACATTGTCTAATATACCAATATAAAGCCAGTTTTCATTCAATTACTATTACTCCAATTAATGATGATGGAACTTTTGACTACACTACACCCAAAGTTAAAATATCGCTCAACGGATATCAAGATTGATTTTTACAGATATATCATATTTATCTATGGATACTTTTACATGAATATTGATATATCGTGTAAATTAAAAAAACTTTGAAATTCATGGAAATACTTAGTAAAATTGTAAATGACATTAATAATCAAATATACACATTGATATTACATTGCAATGGTCTTTCAAAACCAAAATGAAGATTAATGTGGCTCCATTGCAACATTTGACAAGGGGATCCCATCTTGGTAAAGACAATACTCATACCAAGACATAGTGTTAAGATATATTGATTATAGGATCGAACATGTCATGCATAAATGTCTTGACTTGTACCCACAACCTCTCCATGAATAGGAAATTCGAGGTTCACCCACATGGTAGTTTGAAATCCTTGTTGCATTTGATATGGAATTTGGAATGGCATTTATGAATCGTAAGGATAGTTAATCATTCCATATTCACCAATGGAACCTAAAGAATGTGAAGAAAGCTGACTAAAACTCATTGTGTAAGGAGGAAAAATGTTGACGTCATTGGATGAATCATTGTATTGAGTGCCAATGCTCAGGACTCAAAACTAGCCGAAAACGATCCTCATCAGGTTGCATCCTTGTTGTCGAATTTATATGGATTTCTAATGGATCCAATACCTAGACCAACTCTCCTAGACCCGTGGTCTTCATCTTGTGTAGCATGTGTGAAATCATTTTCACCAGTGAATGGACTCAATGGATATTCACTTTGTTGTTGATCTGCATTATCCCCACCATCATTTCCATTATCACGACCATCATTAGTCCCCTTTCCTCTTGAGCCATCATAGCCTGTAGTAGAAGTACCAGAAAACTAAGTCTACTACTATGTTCAACACTTGAATCAAAAGAGGGTCGAGAAGTGACAACGGGCTGAAATGAATCTCTAATGTCTTGACTGAAACTTTCACTATGAACTTGTTCAAATAAAACCCGCTCAACATCAACACCTGCTTCTCGAACATGTGCAACAATTCATGGATCAGGATTTCCATTTTCATCATCTAAATGGAGAGGTATAACCCATTTGAATAATTGATTATCTTCTTCTTCACAAACTTTGCTAAAATGTCGAGTAAATCATGGTAATCCTTTTCAACAACTTTATCGGTCTCTACTTGCATATCTCGTATCTTTAGTTTCATGTTGTAGTAACAAAAAACTAATTGTTGGAGTCAAGGGTAAGCTAGTCGATTTCTTTGTTTTGTATGGATCAGAGCAAATGTGTTCCAATTTCTCTTACATGCTGAAGATGATGCAATTTGGAAAAGAACTTGAAGGGCTAAATTCCTCAATGTGGGAGTGTGGTTTCCATACATAAACCACCATTCAACTGCAATAAAAATTACTAACATTCAAAATCTAATATAACATGGTAAAGGACTTTACTTTTAAACTTTTAGCTTAAAAATAACACTCACCAGAACCACAAATCTCTTATGCTATTGTTGCTCGACACCGAATCCTTGGAATCTCAAAACATTATAAGTAGTGAATTCAAAAGAACTTGTCAAATCAATATACGTAAGTGTAACCAAATAAATTGAATAATTAATTAAAATATAGTTCATCGATGTACTCCTATTTCCAATATTACCAAGGCCTACAATAGTAGAAGATAAATTTCAAATACTTCATGAACAGCTTGGAGTAGCTCAGGGTCAGTACTAACTCCAAGTCTATATTGAAATCTTGGATTAAGATAATATGCTACAAAAGTGATTTAGAATTAGTATGTGATAAAAGGAAAATAATATGCATTAAAAGTGATTATGATATTGCTTAGTTACCTGTTGGATGAAGAGGGTGTTTGAGGGTTTTATCCCAATGATCTGCAATGAATTTTTTTTTATCCAATCATTAACTTTAAGTTCATGTAAATTTTGCTTCATTACTCGAATTAACTCATACACAAATGACATTGTTGGGATGATTTCAGAATCAATAATGCGAAGAATTGTATGCTATAGTGCCTCATAGATCGACACTAGGTTAGAGACCTTTCCAATATGCATGGATTAAACATGAGTCCTTCAACCTCAAGTCCAAGGATCATCCGACTAAGCTTGTGAGAAGCCCATTCATCACTAATAAATATCTTCTTCAAATTAGCCCTCTTTTTTAGAAGACTTGCTAGGGCGATGTAATTTGTTGCAAATCTTATTGCCCTTGGATGCATAATATTTCCACCACAAACCTTTCTCATTTTTGCAAGCAACCAACCATGATTGTAGATGAAGTTGGTGATCTTTTGTGCATTGGTAATCAAGTCCAAAACACTTTCTTTTTTACCAATATCTTCAAACATAAGGTCGATGAAATGTGCTACACATGGAGTCCAATATAAATTGTACTTCTTCATTAACAATTTCCCAGCCTTCACAAATGTTGATCCATTGTCTGTAACAATTTACACAACATTTGCTTCACCAACTTTCTTTATCACGTCCTTCAACAAACCATAAAATGTATTTGTTGTCTTTGTTATTATCTAATGCATCTAACAATGTGACTTAAGAAAAATTCAGACTTCCTTTACAATACACCCGCGAAATTAATGATGCTGCACCCCTGCGTGGACCGGTCCATCCATCACATAATTGTGCACCCATAGGTCTTCCATTTCTCCCTTTGAGATTCAGATAATCTTCCATGTCTTTATACCCATATCCAAATATTTGTTTGATTTCATATGGAGATGGTGGCTCTATCCCCATGCGCTCTACAAGTTACAAGAATAATTATATGGTTTGCAACTATAATGTAAGATAATAATGTTATTAGAAATTGAAAACTGATTTTCACATACTAGCTTGTTGTGCACCAACAATCATGTTTTTGAAGTGGTGAAAGTCTGCTTTGTGAGGCACAACACTCTCATATATGAAGAATTCACTGATTAATCGACCCATCGTTTCTTTGATTGCACTCCTTTAAAAGATTTTAAATACTTTTTGTCTTGTCGTTAAAATTTGTATAATGATGGAGCAAAGAAAGGTGATGGATCCGATTGTCTCACACTTTGAGATCTTTGCATGAGCCTTACTGGATCGGGCTTGATGTGATTGTGAAGGCTCACGACAGAATTATATATATTAGAAGTGTTTGTAAATCCGTTTATACTATAATAATGAATTTAAGTTAAAAGATTTACTAATTTTTCTTTTGTCTCTCATAAACCCTTCTTCTTGTTGTCGATTCCATTCACTAGCTTTGGATGCACAACATGTTGCTCGATAGCCAGCTCACTCGTCAGGGTTCATGTCAGCCAGATACATATAGACATTACCCTTCTCCTCCTCATCCTCATCATCATCATCATCATCA
Source organism: Tetrastigma voinierianum (assembly GCA_016808115.1). Lineage (NCBI taxonomy): Eukaryota > Viridiplantae > Streptophyta > Magnoliopsida > Vitales > Vitaceae > Tetrastigma > Tetrastigma voinierianum. The sequence goes on along the minus strand of JAEQBH010000679.1, from coordinate 93,896 downwards.
TCATCATCAACAACAACAACAACAACGAGATGTCTATGGCTACCACCCATTACGCCTTGCAGTTTAGCTCAAATTTCTTCAATATTTTTCATCTTTCTTTGCTTTGGCTTTATTTCTTTCAACCAAAAGATGTCTCATTTCTTTTCACTTCTCGGAGGCACATTAGTGACACTCATATTTGAGTGGGGATTTGTATGTGATAAGTGAAATTTAAACCAAGTAATTTTGCCACTTTTAATCACCATACCACAAAAATTGCATATTGTGCCATTTCTGTCTCCTTTATAGGTGTACAATATTTCCAAACAGGATAACGACCTCTAGCAATGCTTCCACTTCCACTATCCATCCTATGTACTTCAATAATTTTAATCGATTTATATTCAAATCAAATATAAATATAAAGTTACATTAATTATCATAAGTTAAAGAAAATGTGTTTTTACATTAATTAACAATTTATTATATTTCTCTTATTCCTAATCACAATCTACCTAAAGTCATATTAAATATCTAAATATACATAATATATGTCCATATTTCATACATTAATTAACAAATTTTTATATTTCATATTCAAAATCTCAATAAAAATATGTTAAGCATTAATTATCAAGTAAGTTAAAGAAAAAATGTGTTTACATTAATTAACAATTTATTCTATTTCATATTCATAATCATAATCTAAATATAAAGTTATATTAAATATCTAAATATGCTACAATATATGTTCATATTTGCATACATTAATTAACAATTTTTTATATTTCATATTCATAATCTCAATCTAAATATAAAGTTACATTAATTATCATAAGTTAAAGAAAATGTGTTTTTACATTAATTAACAATTTATTATATTTCATATTCATAATCATAATTTAAATCTAAAGTTATATTAAATATCTAAATATACATAATATATGTTCATATTTCATACATTAATTAACAAATTTTATATTTCATATTCATAATCTCTATCTAAATATAAAGTTACATTAATTATCATCAGTCAAAGAAAATGTGTTTTTACATTAATTAACAATTTATTATATTTCATATTCATAATGATAATTTAAATCTAAAGTTATATTAAATATCCAAATATCCAAATATACATAATATATGTTCATATTTCATACATTAATGAACAAATTTTTATATTTCATATTTCAAACTGATCTAGAGGTGCCCGTGTGCCCCTCGAGACCGAAACCGGCCCTCCGGTCTATACTCGGGGCTGCCATGGAGGAATATATTGTATCCTCTCCGTCCCACTCGACAATCGTGCCGTCCCGAAACCTTGGGATCCCTATCTCTCTGGGCAATCCCTCCTAATATGTCCGGGCTGCTGGCAATGGTAGCCCAGATGGTCGCGGCCCTAGAACCCACGTGAACTAGAAGCCTTCTGCTTCTTTCCCGGACTAGAAGAAGACTGACTCCCCTTCCTCTTGCTACTAACACCCGCATCCTGAGTGCTTCGAGCATCCTCGATCTCTCTCTCTCTCTATGGTCAGGGTTGTCCCAACCATGGAGTCCATGTCTTGTAATCGAAGTCCTACAATCCTGCCCCGAATGGACAACTTCAACCCATTCTTGAATCTCCTGACTTTGGCCATATCCGTGGCCACGTAAATATCAAAGAATGTGGGCTAAATTCGTTGAATCTAGCCACATACTTCACTACAGCCATCATCCCCGTCAGCCTCTACGAACTCCCCGAGCCTCAAGGACGAGCAAGATCCAAAATATTTGCCTATGAAAAGATCATGGAACTCTGCCCAAGTCATTGCCTCTAGATCTCTAGAGGTCTTTTTGCCCGCCCCACCATACTGGCCTACCCTACTGAATGCGCCTAGTCCAGCCCGGGCTCGTGCCTGGAGGTAATCTCCATAGCCTCCAACACCTTCTCGACCGCGATGAATCAATGGTCCGGCACTACCTGATCTCCTCCCCTTGCGAATGCCCTGGCGATGATGTGCCCTGAACCTCTGGAGGTTACTCGGACCTCCCTAGCTACCTGCTGCACTAGCATGTGCAATGGTAGCAACCGCAATCCCTACAGCCTCAACAAAGGCCTACTGGTCAAATACTGGTGGTGCTTGACTAGTACCCCGTGGATGACCTCTACGTCCTCTCCTGCGACTAGCCATCTACACATGTCAAATGGCAAGTTAATATTCAATGCAGTATCTCTAAGGTGTAAACAAAGCCTCGAGACACTATTTACGTACTAAAAACATTTCATACACAATGTCCATGCATTCATATCTAATGCAAGACAATAAGTTCTTATCTTAAATCATATTCAACAAAAAAAAAATTATTTTACTTTATTTCATGTTATTTTATTTTTAAAATATTTATTTTATTTTTTATTTTTTGAAAACCTTGTGAACAGTGCTCATGAATAGTGTTCATGAACAGTGTCCCAAACAATGACTCAGAACAGTGCACTGAGTCAAGACTAGGTCAAGTGCACAGTGTGCACATGTGAAAGGAAGTTGGGCAGAAGAAGAAGAGTGCCCCAATGCTTCACCATTAACCCTGACTGGGATAAGCAAGGGGCCAAGAAAATTGAAGAAAAAGGGGGTCATAGTGGAAGCAGACACTGGAAATGAAGAGGAGAACACAAGAAAAGAAGAGGAAACTCTTCGGGTTGAAGACCAAGAAGAACAAAATCCAAAAACACAGCCAGAAGGGAACACCTCTATTTTTACAGAGGACATGGAAGGTATGGTTAGTCCTATAGATTTCACCACCTCACTGGCCGGCTCTCCCCCAATGAGAAACAGGGAATTCAGAGAACCAGGAGAAAGCTCTAAAGGAGCCCAAGAAGATAGCCAAATAATGGAGATGCTCATTTCTATGCGTAAAAGTATGGAAGAAAGAGAAGAGAAAGAGCATCTAAATGTAAATCAGAGAAGATGTGTATGAAGTTGAATCTCTTGAAAAGAAGAGATCAAAGGGGGAAGAGGAACCTAACGTAAAAGAGGAAATGTATGAAGCAAGAGTCAAGAGAAAAGAGCAGTAAATGGGAAGAGGAGTCGAAAGGTAGTAGTGAGCAAATTGAAAAAGATCCTAGAGCATCAAGAAGAAAATTTCAAAAAGGAAATGGAGGGAAGAGACCAAGATCTACTGAAAAAGCTGCAGCTTAGCCATGAATCATTCTACAATAATCAATATGAACGAGACTCTCAACTCCTGAAACTTATCAAAGAAAGGGATGTAGAACAAGAAGCCAAGACAAAGGAGCATATCAAGGGGTTCAAATTCCTTTATATGTCATTGTTAAAGGACTTTGAAAAGAAGATGATAGATAGAGATAAAGTGCTTGATGACAATGATGCCTATAGAAGAAAGAATTGGTTGGAAAACTTGGATTTGATTAACAACAATTTATCCAAATTTTTAGAGGTAATGACTGAAATGGAGAATACAATGAACAAACTTGGTCAAAGGCAAGATGATTTGAATGAAAAAGTTGATCTCACCAATGAACTGATTCTTGAAGAACAAATGGAGAAAGCAAGTGCCAAGCTGAAGAAGAGGACAGAAATGAAATTCCCCAAGTTCGACCCAAACCTGGCAACCCTTGATCTGGATCCTCCAAACATCTTTGCCACTTCCTCAAAAAGAAAAAAACCTTCCAATTGACTCAGCCATCTCTTCCTCATTCCCAGCCTGTTGATTCTCAACTTTTACACAATCTCATAAAAAAAATCAGAAATTTGTTTGATGTCGTATTGCTCAAGTCAAATTGCGGTGTTTACTTTTGCTTGAACAATTGTTAGAAGACAATAAGAGAATTAGCTCGCAATGAAAAATGATGACATATCATTAGCTAATTGATTAGGATATAGACCTAAACACAACTAATTGAAAATAAGGGCTAATTGGCACAAAATTGAATTGAAACACAAATTGCATAATTGATTTGAATTTAGTTGATAAGTCTAATTTAAAGAAAGCTATACAAATGAAGGAGCAAAACATATTTTTGGGTTGAATTATAAAATAGCTAGCCAAAGAACTTGGTGAACCCGAACAAATAAATTCCCCATCAACCGGCGTAGTCAAGGACATCCTTAGGGTTATTCACGCTAACCAAAAGAGTTCTTAAAACTGTTAGATTATTGATCAAGGCAAAACTTAGGTAACACAACTAACAAGAAATGATGCAGCTATCCTCGCGCTTGAGTTTTTCTAGCCACTATTTATATGCTTTGCATACACCCTATCTCCTAAATTTGAGCCAAAACCCTTATTCCTCAAACAAGCAATTGGAAATCCTGGGGCCATCCTTTATAACTAATCCTCCAAAGAAAGAACCTCTCGATTACTCCAAAACTCAAGGAGGGAAGACGAAATAAAGTTTGGGAGTATATATTTTTGGAGAACTAAAGGAGAAATACGTAAAAGGTGAAGAAGGATGCATCTAAAGCAGGAGGAAACAAATGTAAGAAAGCTTTTAAAGGAAGAAGTTTTGTTTTTGTGGCCTAACTTTCTCGAATAACAATTAAGTTCTTAAAGGGTGTTTCAACACCTAGTACCCTAATGCCAATCGGTATGGGAGTTACTAACCCAAAGTTCACTAAGAGTGTTAGAAAGCCTAAAAAGATTAACATTAGACTTTCCTAAAAAGGCAGAAAGAGTTCCAACAATGAGAAATACAAATGAGAAATTGGAACAAACAGTTTTAAACACAAGAATTCAAAGGAAATACCCTAAAGATGAAGTTTGGGGGAAATCAACTAAAGAAGTTGCAAGGAAAAGGAAGGCAACAAGTATAAGAAAGAAGAAAGAGTTTGGGTAATCTTAACCTAAAAATCTATCCTACCCATTACCCAAGCCTAACATTACAAGCCCGAAGACCCGACCGGGACTAAGGTTGGAATTTACCTACATTGCTGGAGATCAATATGAACAACAAGCGCATGGAATTTGGAAACTATTCAAAAGGATCAGAACCGTGAAGAGCCTCCGAGGGTTGGGGCCGACTCACCAAGAATCAAGGAAGAAGACCAACCTACTCTTCGCCAGGATCAATTGACTATACCGCTTTATAAAACAAATTCAACAATTTAGTTATGTACACCGATTGAGTAGAAACTAACCTTTATCCGACTTGAAGCTAAATATACAAACGAATGCAATTTTAGTTTTTCAATTAAATTCAAGGTAACCGCAGCGACAATACCGGTAATGTCCTGCTTGGAGGACAAACAAATCTTTTCTTTGCTTCGAGGACAAGCAAAATTTTAAGCTCGGGGAGTTTGATGAGCTTAAAAGTCATCTATTTTCAATCCATTTTTTGATTTATTTTATTCTAAAAAGGCTAATTTATGTGCGTGAATATGGAATACTTTCACCAAACTCATTGCGGCAAATAGGAATTCAAAAGAAAGCAGAAATCAAGTAGCAAAGGAGCAAATGTGGCCGAAAGCAGCATCATGTAACTGTCGAAGAAAATTGCAGAGAGGTGAAAAGGATTAAAGATTTGATGTCAGAAACCTTACAAAGAATCGAAATACATATTTAGGTTGCAACTACAAAGCTCCAGTAGCAAATGAAGCGTAATTGAAGACAAAACGAGCTGGGCATGAAAGAAACTCAAAGTCAAGCAACCAGGAATTGATGAAGAAGAAGACATGATGTCGTGACATCATTCAGAGGTCGCGATAGAATTAAACCCAGTACAGTGGACAATGAGGTCGCGACACCAAAAAGAAGTTGCTACAGAAGATAAACAATTGACTGAACATTTAAGTCGCGACATCTGGATGCAGTCGCGACATCAACACCGACCGGCTACGCGACATCGCCTGCAAGGAACTAAGGTCGACATCATCATCTAAAGAAAGAAGGTCGCCATCATTCAAATGGTCGCTTTACACGCCTGCACTAAAAGAAGGTCGCTACAGATTAAGATGTCGCCGAAGACCACGTAAAGCGAAGTCAATGACATCACTCGGCCGGTCGCGGCAATCAGCTTCTGTAAGAAAAGAAGGTGGCGAAAACACCTGGTTGTCGCGACATCAATTGCAAAGACTTGAGGTCGCGACATCATTAAACAATCGCGACAACAGAAGCAAGGAACAAAGGTCGTGACATCATAAAGAGGTCGTGACATCCGCTGCAAAGACCAGAAGGTCGCGACAACATTGAGCTATCGCGACATCAAATACAAAGAGGTGAGGTCACGACGTCAGTAAGCTGTCGCGACATCAGTTCCAAAGAAAAGAGGTCGCGATAAGAGTAAGCTGTCGCGACATCAGTTTCACCAAAGACATGTCGCGACCAAACAAGGGCTTCTGCGACAAAGACTGAGACAACAGAGGTCGCGACAAAGAATTGATGTCGCGACATCAACAACCAACTCCGCCGCTTAACCTGTCCAAAAGAGGTGCATCGAAATTAGGGCCCAACTTCGTAATCCTATGCGCAAACATGTAGCCGCCATCGTAAGGAACGCAATTTCGCGACTGGAAGAGATCCGAGCGGCCAAGGCCTCGTATTTTAATTTTCTTTTCTTTTCTTTGTTTTTATTTTAGATTAGTTCATATTTTTGTTTTAAATTTGGATCTGAACGTTAGCTGTTAAAGTTTTAGCTGAATGCAGATTTATATTTCTTCAAATTACTGTCTGGTTATTTGAATTCCAGACAAATTTTGGATTTCAACTACTCGCCTCCTAATTACAAAGGGTTTCTTGATCGCCAGCTTCAATGTATGGTGTGTAATCAGTAGTTTAGAAAACCCATCTTCCATTGAAATGACTCCTATCAAGGCCGAAATTATCTTTCCCCAGAGAATTTTATTCATCAATGATGAACTTCAATTTGTAAATCTACTTGCTGGTTTTGTTTATTTTGTGGAATTGGTCCCAATATCAGTGTCGCCTACCCATAAACGGATTGTCTCAAGCTCTGATTTCCGTGAGGCCCTCTCGAGTGACACAGTGGAAGGCATTCCGAGAGTAATGAGCAATCTCGTGGACTAGTATGCGAACCTCGTTTTATCGGGTGATTTAATGTGCTCTGTGTGATTAAATTGATAAATCCTCTTTTCACTTGGAGACGAGAATGAGTTGAACGATTTATCAATTTAAACATGCAGAGAGTTCGCCTCGATTCGAATGGTGAATTCAATCTCGTGTTAGCAAGGATCTAATCAAGGAAAGAATGAGCTGTTCTAATTTTGAGGAAGAAACTTATAGTGTAAATCACAAGAATGACTACAAGAAGCTCAAAGCCATACCAGTTGTGGGTATGAAGTATTGAAAAAGAAAATACCCAACAAGGCTTAATCTGCATTAAAGGTAGTTATCTAACCCACTGTCTTCGAAAGAAACAATCAAGGTTAGATAATGAATAGCTGAGTTCGAGAGAGATCCAAATTCGCACTTTCATATACCCTTGGATTAGTTTTAAACTGCGGGTTCATGAAGCAAAATTACAAAGTGAAATTCAAGGAATTGATGTTTCACAATAGATTTATTTTCCGTAGGCCCTTGCATAACTGCTCACCTAAATTTGTTATTTTATTATTTCGCATTCAATTCATTTGTTATTAATTCAATTCTTTTAATTTTCATTATTTTAAGGCTTTCAAAGCTCGATTCAAATTGTCTATCATAGTCCAAATAGTATAGAGCTTGAGTAGTCGTGGTAGTTGATTGAAAATTTTGAGATTCTATGGGATCGATATCTCGACTAAAATCCACTTTATTACTGTTCGAATTGCACTTAATCATGGATTAAAACCAGAAGAAATTTATCCAAATTTTAAGGAAACCATTTTAATCAAGATAATTGTAAGGACATATAGAGAACAAAGCTCATGGCATTATTGTCGGGATTAGACAATAGTCCTTTTCGTAATCGTGTCATAAATTTTGTATATGTCTTTTGGTCCAGCGAACACATGGCTAAGTTCACATAGTTAGCGCATTTTACTGACGATTATGTGGCCATAGACATGGCTAAGGTGAGGAAGTTTGAGGATGGTCTGAAGCTGTCCATCCGGGGTAAGATTGTGGGATTTTTCCTATAAGATATGGACTCTATGGTCAGGACATCTATGTACATAGAGAGGGAGATTGATGAAGCACGGAGTATCCAGGATGCGGGTACTAGTGAGAAGAGGAAGGAGAGTCAGCCTTCTTCTAGCTCGATGAAGAAGTATAGGACTTCCGTGGCTATCTGGGCCAAGGCTAAGGTAGGTCTACTAGTCAGACAGGGTTGACGACATGTTATTACTGCCTTCAGCCTAGACATATGAAGCAGGAATGCCCCTAGAGGCGAGGATTCCAAAGAGTTGGGACACCACAGTCCCAGTCATCAGTGGGACATGCACAAACGCTATTTGTTCCTCCTTATCCCAACATAGGCCAGGGGAACTGGTATCAGTCCCAAGGTGTTGCACAAGTGCCTATCGCTTTGCATGCTGGGAGAGGCCGTAGAGATAGGTCAATACTGGAATACATGTGCCGAGACTTCTGAGACCCAGGCATATCTACGCGAAGAGGCTCAATCGACCGAGCCAAAGACATCGCCGCTAGGGTTTGTTTCTATTATCTCGCCTATGGGCAAGGATACTGTTTGATTCTGGTGCATCACATTCATTCATCGCTGCATCAAATGTGAGAGAATTGGGCTTAGAGGTTGAGACCTTGGAAAATCTGTTGTATGTGAGCTCTCCCGTAGGGAACTAGGTGAGTGTGGATCTCTGATATAACCGCTTGCGAGTTAGAGATCTCCGAGATTCTACTCACTATGGGTCTGAGGATCATAGACATGTTAGAGTTTGATGTCATCCTTGAGATGGACTGGTTGACGACACATCGAGTCATCATTGATTGTGAACGCAAGAGAGTTACTGTCTACACATAGGACGGTATTCATGTTACTTTTCAGGGGGACAGGCACGATGCTTGACCCTAGATCGTGTACGACTCCAAATGGCACAGGCAGTTGATGTCTTGGCTAGCAAGCCTTACCTTGGAGGACGAGGTGAGACAGGATTTGGATATGCCTCGAGTAGTTTGCGAGTATGAGGATGTTTTTCCAAATGAGCTACTGGGATTACCTCTGTAGAGGGATGTAGACTTCTGTATTGAGTTACACCCTGGTACGTCACCTATTTCTATGACTCCGCATAGGATGGCGCCTGTTAAGTTATAGGAACTCAAGGTCCAATTGAAAGAATTGTTGGACAAGGTCTTATTAGACTGAGCACCACACCTTGGGGCACTCCAGTGCTATGTAAAGCTGAGCACTAGAGGCCAAAGGGATTACCACAGCCTTCGGAGGTAGCTAAGTGGAAGTGGGAGCATGTAACGATAGATTTTGTGACTCACTTGCCATGGACATCGCGAGGGCATGACGCGATGTGGGTGATAATGGATTAACTTACTAAGTTGGCACACTTTTTAGCCATGCGGATAACCTTCACACTGGAGGAATTTTGCAGGCTGTACGTGCGAGAGATTGTCTGATTACATGGAATGTCAGTATCTATTGTATCGGACCGGGATCCAAGTTTACAGCTCATTTTTGGGAGAGTTTCCAAAGAGCCATGGGGACACAGTTGATGATGAGCACATTGTTAGTGATATGCTCTAGCCCAGTGGCATATACATTGTCATTATATGTTTATATACATGAGGCATTTATCATTTTATCTTGTTATTTAAATTGTGGTTTAACTCGATAAAATCAGATCTCGAATAGTTGGTTGCTTTATGTCATCAGGCATGTGACTCTGGAGCAGTAAAACCTTAAGGCATAAGAACATTATTCTAAATATTCCATAGTCGATCATTATCAGGGGAATAATAATGAAGTAAGACTATTATGTTTTATGAGAAAAGACCACGTTTTGCCGGGTCAAGTGAACACAAGATGTTACCTCAAGATAAATACATGTTAAGTTCATGTTATTTGGTCGACTCACAATGAGAAATACTATATGGATTATGTCATCGCACTCTCATTGCAAAGAGTGGTATTTGAGTCCTTAGACCCGATTCACCATGGATTCCTGCACGAGGAACTTCGTGGTCTTGACGTAGCTCAATGACGCCTTTAATGTGATAGTGATACAGCTATGGTTGGGCATGCAAAGAAATCATGGAGGAATGTGAGTGATAGTGAAGAATTTGTCCCGCTCTTAATTGAGTGAGATGTCTATTGGCCTCTTTTATAAGTGACTCCAGAAATGCATGGTCGTGGTTTGAATGAGATTGATGAGTTATCAATATCATTTGTTTAGTCAGTCTACTTGAGAATCAAGAAACGATTAAGTTGTATAAAGATGACTTCATCCATGCTTTGTGCTTAATCGAGACATCGTGTGACAAAGGACTAATATCATACTATGGTAAGGTTTTTCAAGTCATCGAATTCACTTGATTTGGGTAGTTATGATGTCTTGCTAGAGACCAATTATAATCTAGGGCTTAGAATATGATTTGCTCGTCACACAGTGAACCTATAGGTCACACATAGAATGAGCTATAATGGGATGTTAGAAAGGCTCTCTCTTTAGCCCATGATTAAGACCAAGCCCAAGCCCATTAATAGTTAATGGAATTTGGTTTAAATTCATTTTAATAAAAGGGTTTGGGAGGCTTGATATAAATATGGGGTTTATCATCTAAAAGGGTGTGGTTCTTTTGAAGTGGGTTTTTTTTAGAGAGAATTCTTTTTAGAGTTTTAGAAGACACTAAGGTGTGTTTGGTTTTCTGGGACAAAGACCTAACATAAGCTGCTGGGGCACATCCATCCCATCCATTAGCCGTTTCGGGTGGTGGATACCTTTGAGAGGGCGTTTGCACACTACATCGCTCGCTCGTTGTCGCTATCAAAAGGAGTTTTGTTTGTGTTTCAGAAAGTGGTGATCAAGAAAATCTCGCACTCAGTCGAAAGGGATTCGGTCTTACAAGAGGTAAGATATTTTCTTGATCTGCTATTTAGTTCCATCAACGCTTAGATCCTGATGCAGTTTAGCGTTATTTTTTTTTATTTTCGCTGCATTTTCTTATCGCTTGATTTCAACAGTGGTATTAGAGCTACTTGCTGTTTGATGAAACTGATTTTATATGTGATAGAACATGATCTATTTAGTGTATTTGTTTTTCCATATGTGATATGCCATGATCCATTAGTTCATCCATTTTATAATCAGTATAATCCGAGTCATGTTTTTTTCTGTATGAAGTTTGTATCATCAGATCAGAAATTGAAAAATGATTTGGTTTAGAAAAGCTCTAATATGATTAGGACTAGTGATGATCATAATCAAATTCTGAGTTCGTAATTTTTGTGGTGTTCTAATTCGATTAGGATCAAGTATGCTAAGATTAATTAGTAGGACTGTTACATATTAAGTATGGTTGTTACAGATTCTTATTAATTAGTAGGACTGTTACATATTAAGTATGACTGTTACATATACTTATTAATCAATAGGATCGTTATTATTATATGATTGTTAAGGTATTCTTATTAATCAAGAGGACTATTACACATTAATGTTAGACATTATGAATGGACTGCTATTGTATTATTCTTAATCAAGATGATCGTTACATTAATGTTAGATATTAAGAATAATCATATATTATTGACGTTTTAACAGATGGTAATACAGCTATGGTCAAGATGCAAGATATCAAGTGGAGGAATGTGAGTGATAAGCATGAAGTTGTCCCGCTTTTAATCGAAAGTGAGATGTCTATTGGCTTCTTGATAAGTGAGACTGAGAAATGCATGGTTGTGCTCAAATGAGATTGATAGGAGTTATCAATATCATTTGTTTAGTCAGTCTAATTGAGAATCAAGAAACGATTAAGTTGTATAAAGATGATTTCATCCATGCTTTGTGCTTAATCGAGACATCGTGTGACAAAGGACTAATATCATAATATGGTAAGGTTTTTCGAGTCATCGAATTCACTTGATTTGCGTAGTTATAATGTCTTGCTAGAGACCAATTATAACTTATGGGCTTAGAATATGATTTGGGTCCGCTACAACAAGGAGGAACTCCATAGGTCACACATAAGAATGAGCTATACGGATAAAGTTAGAAAGGCTCTCTCTCTTTAGCCCATGATAGCTTCCAAGCCCAGCCCAAGCCTGCCTATTAATAGTTAATGGAATTTGGTTTAAATTCGTTTTAATAAAAGGGTTTGGGAGGTTTGATATAACATGGGATTTATCATCTAAAGGAGGTGGTTCTTTTGGAAGTGGGCATTTTTGGAGAGAATTCTTTTGGGGAGTTTTGGAAGACACTAAGGTGTCTTTGGGTTTCAAGGGACAGCACCTATCATAAGGTGCTAGCACATCCATCCCATCCATTAGCCGTTCGTGTGGATACCTTTAGACTGCATTTGCACACTGCATCGTCTTGGCTCGTTGCTGCTGGATCATTTCCAAAAGGAGTTTTGTTTATGTTTCAGCATGTGCGTGATCAAGAAAATTTGCACTAGTCGAAAAGAATTCGGTCTACAAGATGTAAGATCTAGATTTCCTTGATTCATTGTTTAGTTTCATCAAACCGCTTGGATCCTAATGCAGTTCAGCGTTAAATTTTTTTATTTTCGTGCGTGTTCTTATCGTTGGATTCCAACAGTCTAATCTGATAAGGACTGTTATAGCTTAAGATTAATTAGTAGAAATGTTACATATTAAGTATGGCTGTTACAGATTCTTATTAATAGTTGGATTGTTACATATTAAGTATGGCTGTTACAGATACTTATTAATCAATAGGACTGTTACGTATTAAGTATGGTTGTTACAGATTATTCTTAATCAGTAGGATTGTTACACATTAATGTTAGACATTAAGAATGGACTATTATAGATTATTCTTAATCAGTAGGACTGTTACACATTAATGTTAGACATTAAGATTGGACTGTTACAGATTATTACACATTAAGTAGGATTGTTCCAAATTAATGATGGACTGTTAGATTAAGAGTAATCAGCATTGGTGAATGACCAGAATTATTAGTGTGATTAATGATCGAGAAATTTCCAAGAACTCACTCATGCTATCCTTAAAATTTGTTTATGTGACTAATGCCGCAATCGAAAGACCATATTCATAATCCGACATGCTTAATGTGTTTATATTCAATTTGCATGGTGCATGTCATGGCCCTTAGTTCAATGTGATTGGCAAGTATTAATTATGGATTTGTAATTTTAAATACGGCCTACGTATCGTTAATATTTATTGACACAAAATGTGCCTTTTTTTCATTATATTAGCATACGGCCTGCATGTCGTTGTTTTTATTGACACAACATGTATGTCTCTTTTTACTATTTTAGCATAAAATAGCATACAATTATTACTTTATTGTAATGAAGAAGAACAAAGAATGGAGGCCCGTTCGTTCTTGGAGACAAGCCCATAAAGCTAAGGTATTGGTAAAAGGTAATCTTGCATCTCCATATTGGCTTATGGAGATCACCTTAGGAAATGGGTCATGACATGTCACGTTTACATTTATGCTTATTAATATGCTTGTATGTGATGCATGTATATGTTTATAAAGTTTGCTTAACAACTTGATAATTTCATCACATAAAATATTAAGTCATAAAATGCCTTCCATAATTTAACACTCTGTCAATACTTCGATCGCCTTAATATAGTTTCACAAAAGGTGGTGTATCAAATATCTAGAAGACATGATGGATAATGGTGATATCCAAAAGATTGAATATAGTTAGACTTAACTAGGCTATCATAATGGTTTTGGGCCTAAGGGCATAAAAGGAAAGAGTTTTCTACCTAGTTAGCTTAAGTGTAAGTGTTATGCTAAAGCTAAGCTTTAATTTAAGTCAAACGTGGATTTTTACCCACTAAGAAACTATAAGATTGTTTCTGTGCTAATTAAAGAGTTATTTATTTTAGTGGGAGTATTAAAGACCTCATTTATTAAAATCTTTGCATATTTTTTATGCGTAATTAATGGCATCAAACAACACATCAACATTTACTCAAGGACCGTCTTGAAAGGAAAACTTAATGGACAACTTCCTCGACATCTCGAAATTCGAGACGTCCTAAACAAAAGAGAAGATGTATGTTCTGAGGCACGAAACCCTAATGGAACTTCCCCGCTAACAATGCCCCATGAGCCGAGCGATGCTTATAGTAAGCATTTGAATGGTTCACGTGATGTAACCCGTCTTATGCTTACAACCATGAACTCGAGCTTCGTACAATTTGAGGAAATGGAGGTTTGATATGATGGTGCATCTCAAGGAATGTTCCAAGAGCAAGCACATTAAGAAAGGTTTACAACCACCAAAGCATCAATGCTGAAAGATGACTCCTTAGCACTTCCGCAAGTGCACATGTGCTAAAGATGAAGGAACCATTCTGGCCGCTTTGATAGGCTTGGTGCTCCTAATAGCTCATGAGTCGGGCTACTAATCGATTCTATGTTCATTACCCGACCTTATGATCCATTTGTTATGAACTACAATACGCAATTCATATGGATAAATCTATCACGAAGTTACATTTAATGTTAAAGAATGCTGAGACGAACATTCAAAAGACAAATCCGTTGGGCTTATGGTCTGCAAAGGGGAAGGCATGAAAAGAAAAGGAAAGGGCAAGGCAATAAGGCCTGTGGAAGGCAAAGGATAGTCCGCAAGCCTGCGCTCAAGAGGCCAGCCGCCCAAGGAGGGAGTTCGCTTTCTTCCGTAATGAACAAGGTCATATCGGAAGAGGAATCAAGCTCCCACGGAAGATCTCGAAGAAAAAGAAGAGTAGCGAGGCTACCACTCGTGCATTTATGTTATAGAAGTCAACTGCCTACTGGCCTACGGGTATTAGATACTGGATGTGGATCTCACATTTGTGTAAATGCGCAGTATTCGCTACAAAGTAGATCACCGGGCTAAAGGCTAAGTGGGACCTACGAGTGGGGAATGTGAGGCAAGAGTTTCGCTGCATTAGCCGAGGAATTTATGATTTGACTTTTCCTAGTGGACTTTTTTTCCAATTAAAGAATTGTTATTATGTGCCTACTGTGAGCAGAAACATTATTTCAGTTTATTGTTTAAACGTGGATGGATTTCCCTTTATTATTAAGAATAATCTTTTCTCCATCTATAATGCAGACATTTTTTATGGGAATGCTCATTTATCTAATGGTCTCTACGTTCTAAACTTGGAACAACCCAAGCCCATCTATTACATTGATATTAAGAGGTTCTAAGTCTAATGACTTGAATCCAACCTACTTTTTGGCATTGTTCAAAGCCATGTCAATGAGAAACGCATTCAAGCTCCATCAAGACGGGCTAATACACCTATTTGGCTTAGAGTCATTTGAAACATGTGAATCTTTGCTTACTGTGCAAAATGACTGACGCCTCTCACGGGATTACGTTGAGAGGGATAGTGACTTATCGGGCCTATACATACAGATGTTTGCGTGACCAATAAGCTCAATTGGTGTAGGAGGTTATCGCATTTCATTACTTTTACCGATGACTTTAAGGGATATGGTTACATCTACTTAATGAGGCATAAGTCTGGAATCATTGAAAAGTTCAAATTAAGAATGAAGTATGCACCGCCTGAAAGAATATCAAAACACTTCGACCGACGAGGTGGTGTAATCATTTAAGCCAAAATTTCATGATCATCTTAAGGATCATGTGGATAACCCACAACTCATCTAATTTGGAACACCACAATGTATTGGTGTATTCGAAAGGAGAAATCGAACTTTATTGGGATATGGTTCAATTTAGTGATGAGTCGAACAGATCTTCCAACATCCTTCTGTGTGGGATATGCATAGACACCGCCGCATTCTATTGAATAGAATTCCTTGAAGCGTTGAGAAAACCTTCACTTATGAGTTGTGGACGGGGAAAGCATCTGGTTTGTCTTTTCGAGATTTGGGGTTGTGAAGCATGTAAAGCGTCGGGCCACGATAAGCTGCATCGAATCGTAAGTGCTTATTTGTGGGGTATCCAAAAGGAAACAAAGGTACTACTTTTACATCCATCTGAGAACAAAGTGTTTGTTACTTTCCGTAGTGAGTCTTTTTGGAAAGAGATTTCATTTCCAAAAGAATTAGGTGGGGAAGTAAGACATCTCTTGAAAAGGTTCAGAACCACAAGTTGCCAGAGCCTTCCATGGAAATTCCTGAACTCACGGCCGGGTTGTTGAGTCGGCATCTTACACACAAGGACCACGAAGGTCGGTAGGATTCATCATGATCCCAGAGATGGATTTATTGTGGTGGCTTTGACAAAACCATAGAGCTTGTGGATGAGTGAGCCCACAACCTTTCATGAGACAATGATGAGCCAGTTAGAAAGATGGCTGACGTGGAAATATGGGATGCGATCCAGTAATACGATAACTTGAGTTTGGAATTTGGTTGAATCACTGAGGGTGCTCGGGTCATTGGTTGTAAATGGGTTCATAAGAATCAAACATGATATGACCTTCAAAGTCTCAACTTGTTGCAAGGGTTCAAACAAACTCATGGTATTGACTATGATGAGACCTTTTCACCTGTCGTTATGCTTAAGTCTATTAGGATTCTTCTTGCTATCGCTGCGTACTATGATTACGAGATTTGGCAAATGGATGTCAAAATAGCGTTTCTTAATGGAAACTTACTCGAGGATGTGTGCATGGCCTGACCTGAGGTTTTAAGTTTGACTAAGTATCCTAATAGGGTGTGTAAGCTTCAAAAGATCCATTTATGTTCGTTTTGATGAATTTTGTTAAAGTTTGGCTTATGAAAAATGAAGATGAGCCTTGTGTAGCATACAAGAAGGTTAGTGGGAGTGCAATTGTCTTCTTAATACTGTATGTGGATGACATCTTACTCATTGGAAATGAGATCCCTACCTTGCAGAGTGTCAAGTCTTGGTTGGGAAATGTTTTTCAATGAAAGACTTAAACGACGCCTACATCCCTAGGCATAAAGATTTATAGAGATGGTCTCAACACTTGGTTACTTGGCTTTGAGTCAAAGTGGGTACATAGACAAAGTGCTAAAGAGGTTTAGCATGCAAGATTCCAAGAGAAGTTTCTTGCCAATGTCTCATGGCATTAAGCTCGTGGGGTCTCGATGTCCCGACAACGAGAAGGGCGAGAGAGCGCATGGATAAAATCCCATATGCTTCGGCTATTGGTTCTATCATGTATGCCAAGCTTTGCACCCGACCTGATGTCTCCTATGCCTTAAGCATGACAAGTAGTTTCCAATCAGATCCAGGTGAATGTCACTTGATAGCAGTCAAGAACATCCTTATGTACTTAAGAATAACCAAGGATATTTTTTTATCTATGGTGGATAAGAAGGCGAGCTAATTATAAGTGGTTATACCGATGCTGGTTTTCAGTATGACTTAGATGACTTTAGATCACAATCTGGTTTTGTGTTTTGTTTGAATGGAAGTCTTTGTGTACAGGAAGTTCCAAGCAAGACAGTGGCCATTCTACTACGGGAGGCTGAGTATAGTTGTACCGGATGCGGTTTGGATCAAAAATTTCGTTTTAGGCGAGATTGTTGTTCCTAGCATTTACAAAACCCGGTGGACGTCTGTGTGAAAATAATGGGGCTATTGCTTTCGAGCCAAGGCATATCACATCAGCGATCAAACACATACTCGGGCGTTTCCTCATTTGTGAGATCATTGAGAGAGGAGATGTTAAGATATGCAGTTATACTGATGATAATGTTCTTGATCCTTTGACTAAACCTCTTCCACAGTCAAAGCATGATAGTAATACTAGATCGATAGGCATTCAATTTATGCTTGATTGGGCTTAGGGAAAGTGGGAGGTTGTTAGTGATATGCTAAAGCCCAGTGGCATATACATTGTCATTATATGTTTATATACATGAAGCGTTTATCATTTTATCTTGTTATTTAGATTGTGGTTTAACTTGATAAAATTGATTCCTTGAATAGTTGGCTCCGCTTTATGTCATCAAGTATGTGACTTGATAGTAAAACCTTAAGGCATAAGAACACTATTATAAATAGTCCACAGTCAATCATTATTATGGGAATAATAATGTAGTAAGACTATTATGTTTTATGAGAAAAGACCACGTTTTGCTGGTCATGAACATAAGATGTTACTCAGAACATAAATACATGTTAAGTTCATGTTATTGGACTGACTCGCTATGAGAAATACTACATGGATTATGTCATCAGTAATTCTCATTGCAGTAGTGGTATTTGAGTCCTTCGACCTAAATTCACCATGGATTCCTACATGAGGAACTTCGTGTCTTGACATAGCTCAATGACGTCTTTAACAGGATGGTGATACAAGCTATGGTCATGCAGTAAATCATGTGGAGGAATGTGAGTGATAGTATAGGAATTTGTCCCGCTCTTAATTGAGTGAGATGTCTATTGGCCTCTTGATAAGTGAGACTGAGAAATGCCTGGCCATGCTCGAATGAGATTGATAGGAGTTATCAATATCATTTGTTTAATCGATTACTTGAGAGTCGAAATGATTAAGTTATATAAAGATGACTTTATCCATGCTTTGTGCTCATCGAGACATCGTGTGACAAATGACTAATATCATACTATAGTAAGGTTTTTTCTAGTCATCGAATTAACTGATTTGGATGGATTTGTAAATGTGTTTGCTACAGGGATTAGTGTGTAACTTGTGGGCTTAGAATATGATTTGAGCCCGCTACCAACATTGAGTGAACCTATAGGGTCACACATAAGAATGAGCTATAATGGGATGTTAGAAAGGCTCTCTCTTTAGCCCATGATTAAGCCCAAGCCCAAGCCCAAGCCCAAGCCCATTAATAGTTAATGGAATTTGGTTTAAATTCATTTTAATAAAAGGGTTTGGGAGGCTTGATATAAATATGGGGTTTATCTTCTAAAAGGGTGTGGTTCTTTTGAAGTGGGCGTTTTTAAGAAATTATTTTAGGTGCTGGAAGACACTAAGGTGTCTTTGGTTTTGTAGGACAAGATCCTATCATGAGTGCTAGCACATCCATCCCATCCATTAGTCGTTCGTGTGGATACCTTTAGAAGGCGTTTGCACATTGCATCGTCCTGGCTCATTGCTACTAGATCGTTTCCAGAAGGAGTTTTGTTTGTGTTTCAATGTGTGTGTGATCAAGAAAATCTGCACTAGTCGAAAAGGATTCGGTCTACAAGAGGTAAGTTTTGGATTTCCTTGATTCATTGTTTAGTTTCATCAAGCGAACGGATCACGTGTAAGTTCGGCGGTAAATTTTTTTATTTATTGCGTTTTCTTATCACTGGATTCCAACATACATCTTGTCATCCTCAGGCGGACGGTGGGATTAGAGGATCATCAAAACTTTAAGAGGACATACTACGAGGCATGCATCGCGATCTCAAGGGTGGTACAGGAAGAGCATTTACCTTTAGTGGAATTCGCCTAGAACAACAGCCGATTACCAAGCAAGCATACAGATGGCACCTTATGAGGCACTATACGAGAGGCCCTATCAATCTCCGGTTTGCTGGACGGAGGTAGGGAAGAGACCCTCCACGGGTCCTGATTTGGTTAGAGACGCCTTTGAGAAGGTGGATTTGATACAAAAGTGATGAGCTTAAAAGTCATCTATTTTTAGTCCATTTTTCTGTTTGATTTTAATGTAAAAAGGAATAATTAAGATGCAGAATTATGGAATAACTAACCAAAGCATTAAATGGCGAGAATTCAAGAAAAGAAGGAATTTTTGCGAGAAAAGAGCGAAGGTGGATGAGCGTTGGCCGAGATAATTGGCTGAAGCAAGTTGCGGCGAAGCGTAAAATGAAGGAACTGGTGTCGTGAAGTTTTGGCGACAATCAAAATGCATATCGAGGTTGCGTATTCGCTCGGTCGAGCGAAGCTTACTTGAAGAACAAGGCGGTGGAAGTTGCAAGGAAAAACTCGAGGTGAAGCAACCATGAAATGAAGAAGAAGAAGACTTCATCGCGACAGCATGCGGGCTATTTGTCGTGACATCGACAATGAATTAAGCGGCGATCGCGCGACATCGGCGTCGCGAAAAAGAATCCGCGACATGATACGGCCTAAGAGAGAAGGTCGTGACATCGGGAAAAGTGAAGGAAATAAGCAAGCTGATGAGGAACGGAATCACGGATAAGCGGTAGGATTAACGAAGCTAAAGGTTGATCATGACTCGGGATGGAGGTCGCGACAAGAGAATCGCCATGAAGCTATGACAGGCTTGGTGAGATGAAGATGAGGTAACTCAAGTTGGTGTCGCGATAGAGGACTGAAGTCGCGACATCAGTAGCGACCAATTGAAACCTGCAAGGGCATGAATTGATGTCGCGACAAGGGATTGATGTAGCGACAACAGGAACCATCAAGTGAGGCTGAGCCATAAAGTTTGATGTGTGACGAGATTGTTGTCAGCGACGCAAAGGCTGTCGGTGGAAGCTTGTAAGTTCCTTAAGCTGATGTCGCGACAAGAGATTGATGTCAGCGACATGAAACAATATTTGAAACTGCGAGAAGGCGTGAGCTGATGTGCGACAAAGATTGATGTCGCGACATCATGAGCACTTTGATAATTCAAGCGACATAGACTTAGTTGATGTCGCGACCGCATTGAGATCGATGTCGCGACATGGATGATGTCGCGACAAAGGAATTTGAGGTCGCGACTTGAGCGATAACAGGCCGATCCACTTGGAAATCCACAGCGAATGCGTTGGGATTAGGGCCCAAGCGAAAACCCTATAAATACGGCTACCCGAGGAGAAGAGGAAGCGACTTGGCGGTGACACAGACGAGAGGTCTAGGTAGCTGAAGGCTCATTTTCTTTTAGTTTTCTTTTCTTTTATTTTCTTTTCTTTTCTTCAATGTTGATAGTTAGAGATTAGATTAGATTTATCGTTTTATTTTTCGTTTTATTTTCTGGATCTGGGTGTTGTTGATTTTGAAGCGAAAGGCGAATCACGAGAATTCTATTCTTTCAAATTACTACGCGGAATGTTTTGAAGTTAGGACAAATTCACGGAATTCAACTCTTCAGTTCGGAGTGCGGGTTATTCTTGATCGGAGGAATGTGCGTAGCGTGTAATTCGATGGTGAAGTCGGCTTCCATTAAGTGAATGCTATAGTCGAAATTATCTTTCACGTAGTCGTTTCGAGGCGGGTTTCGAATTTGAGTTTATGAATTTACTTACGGTGTTGGGTTCTTGTTTTGATCTGAATATCGAGTTTCTTATACGTTATAAGTTTGTCTCATTGCTCGATTTCAAGGAGGCCCTCTGAGTGACACGAGAGAAGGCATTCACGAGAGTTATGAACAATTGCTTGAGAGATATCATTAACCTTCTATTTGAGATCTAATGAGCTTTGCAAGTTTGCTTGATAAATCTCTTCTCACTTGAAATCAAGAAAGAGTTGAATGAGTTATCAATTTAAACAAGCAGAGAGTTCACCTCAATTCGAATAGTGAGGCCAATCCCGTGTTAGATGAGATCTAATCAAGGAGAGGGTGATCTATTCTAATTTGTGAAGAAACATCGGAAGTTGTATATCCTTGTGACCGATAGCAGGAGCTAAGGTTTACAGTCCATAAAATGGGTATGAAGTATTGCAAAAGAAAAATACCCAGATTAAGGAAATCCCTTTTAAAATTAGTTATTTAATTTCCTGTCTTCGAGAGAATCAGGAAAATTAGATAATGAAATGTGGAGTTTGGAGAGATCGGTACATGCTTGCTAAACACCTTGGGCGATTTTAAAACCTAAAATATTGAAAAGTTTTATCGATATTAACTACGAGAATTGGTACTTCACTATAGTAGTATGCTTGATGTGTCCTCACGAAAGATGATTATTCGGTGTCAGTTATTTTCTTAACTATTCTTTATTCTTTATTCTTTATATTCCAGTTTATTTTATTGTTCAATTATTTTACTCGTGCTAATATAATTTCCAGCTTCTTAAGCTGGACCCTAATATCAATTTATGGTCCAAATAGTACGGAGCTTGAGTAGTCAGGGTAGTTGATTTAAAATTCTTGAGATCTCTGTGGGATCGATATCTGGACTTATATCCATTTTATTACTTGTCGACTGTGCACTTCACGATATATCGGGCTGAACCAAAATTGAAAATGATTAACTCTAGGAGACTTTTGAATTCAATGAGGTTTTATAGTGTAGTTTAGGGATTAGATAATAGTCCCTTGGTAATTGCGCCACACAAAATTTGTATATGTGTTTTGGTCTGAGGTCATCAAGTTTTATGGCGCCGTTGCCGGGGATTAGAAAATAGTCCTTGGTAATAACATCATAAATTTGTATATGTCTTTTGGTCAATCTTAACAAGTTTTTGGCGCCGTTGCCGGGGATTAGTTAATAGTCCTTTGGTAATAGTGTCATAAATTTGTACACACATCTTGCTAATTAGGTTAACAAGTTTTATGGGCGCCGATTACCGGGATGAGAATTTAGTAAATCAATATTCAGACGAAATAAGGAAATGCTAATTTGGACATTTAGAAGAAAAGAACAAAAATAGCTTTTCAAGCAGTGGTTATTTTTAACCACTAACCTTTAACAAACCATATTGAATATATTTGTTGTTTTGACTAATCCTATTAATGGGAGTGTGTTTTGCTTTCAGAAAAACTTTGATGCATAGGAAGCAGAAAATTGATGCGATTCGGTGATTAAGATTAGATAAAACACTTGCGGCAGAAAGACAAAGGAAGCCGAGAAAACACCACCATAGGCGGATGAAGGGAGCCGGGATCAAAGGCGGGGACACGGGACAGCGACCGAGAAGACCTCCGATCAACGATACCATGGAGGAATTTTGGAAGCCGATCATTGAGGATGAATCTTTCGACAATCGGGCCCGGCCTGCTATAGATGCCAACAATTTTGAACTTAAACCAGCATTAATTACCATGGTCAATGACATCGGTTCGCGGTCATCCCGAAGACCAACGAACACTGGAAGATTTCTCAGGATGGTTATCTGATAAGGACAGATGGGTGAGACCAGAAGTCATTAAACTACATCTATTCCCCTTCTCTCTAAGAGATACAGCAGCTACATGGTATGAATCTTTACCATATGGCTCTGTTGATACTTGGGAGGAGCTGGTAGAGGCATATTTGGGCAGATTCTTCCCCCCATCACTCACCTCAGAAAGGAGGAGGGAAATCATTGTGTTTCAGCAGGGGGAAGATGAGAGCCTGTATGTAGCTTGGGAAAGATTCAAGCGGTTGCTGAGAAGATGTCCAATGCATGGGATAGATCTGAAGACTCAAATGGACATTGTATATCATGCCTTGAATGATATATCAAAGGATCATTGATGCTTCATGTTGTGGGAGCATTCAAGCGAAAAAGTGTTGAAGAGGCAAGAAGGAAGCGATTGAAGACACGGCTAAATGCAATATGGCAGCTCATACGAGTTTTCAAAAGGAAGCCGGCGGAGAAGGGATCATGGAGTGAGCAAGATGGCGACCATGGAGGCGAGTTGGATGGTAATACCTGAATTTGGACAAAGAGAAGGGGAAGACACACAACGCCCATGAAATAGGGCGGGTTGAAGAGGAAATTATTGAAGGAAAGTCTTTGAGAGAGCTGAAGAACAATTCTATGATCTTGAAGGGTTAAGTATTTGGGTGAGCCAAGAGCTTACCATTTCAAACCAAATACCTTTGCTTGACACATTGTCGCCCGACGAGGCAGTAAGGAACTTCTCATATGGTGGAGGGGCTTCACAAGGCCCGAGGCATGGGAGCGAGGCCTGCAGCCCGGGGTTATCAACAGCCAGGGTTCCGGCGCGGCAAAGGAAATGAACACAAAATGAATATCGAGGGTCGGAGGCTTGATCTTTTGAAGAGCAGATCTTTGCATTTCATGGGGGATAATAAGACGCTGTTGAACCTCCATGAACAAAAGTTTGCGAGAGTTGGAAGCAAGCGCTACCAATTCTCAAATTTTGAGAACACCACGATGCATCTTTGAAGAACTACAAGAGACACAAGTAGAGGCCATTTGGCCACTAACCACGCAAACGAGAAGAAAGATACCTTCCCAGTGACCTGAAAGAAAAAATCGAAAAGTTGGCCTTGGGTGTCTGGTGAGGAGTGGGAAGGAAATAGAAAAGATGAAAGAAAGATGGCGACAACAAGAGGAGCAAGACCAGAAAGGGAAGAGGTCTTGGAGAAAGAAAAGAAAGAGTAGAAGAAGAACATCCAAGAATCTAGACCCTACGTCCCATTTCCACGAGAGCTGAGAAATCGAGATAGAGGAGCGGTTGCAAGGTTTTTGAAAACTTTCCAGAAGCTGGAGATCAGTATGCCTTTTACTGAAGTGGTAACTCAGATGCCACTCTATGCAAAATTCTGAAGGACATGCGAGCAAGAAAGAAAGATAGTAGAGGAAGGAATAGTGAATCTCACCGCCGCGCGGTCTGGAATTGTCGAGAAAAGAACTACCGGTAAGATGAAAGACCGGGGGCTTCACACGATTCCTTGTAGTGTTGGAGGAATTGAATTCGAAACTCTACGTGACTCGAGTATCAATTTGATGCCTCTTTACATTTGCCAAGAAACTAAGTTTGGGGAGGTTATTCCCGCCGCTGACTCTTGAATGGCGAACAGATCGATGGTGAAACACAAGAATCATAGAAGATGTCTTTAGTCAGCATTGGGAAATTTGTTTTCCGATGGAGCTTCATCGATACGGACATGGAAGAAGATTCACGGTACCTGCTCTTGGGAAGACCATTCCTAGCTCTTGATTTGCTCCCGATTGACATCTGAGTTCTTACCTTGAGGTTGGAGAAGAAGGCTGTGTTTTTTAACTTGATCAAAAGTATACAAAATATAGACGAGACAAGGAAAGTTGCGATGTAGCGATTTTGTCTATACTTCAATCACGATGTTAACAATGATTGTAATACTCGAGTTTTTATCAATGAAAAGAGATGAATTCGGTATACGAAGATGTATTACGGCGAGATTTCCATACCGAGCGGTTTCATTCTTTAGAAACTATGATGAGCTTGAAGCAAAAGCGAAATGACAATGGGGAAAATATTGAAAAGGAAATTCATCGAAACCGGTCAAGAAGGACTAGTTTTGAAAGAGTTGCCACGTCATTTAAAGTATGCTTACTTAGAATTACCAAAGAAAAAACCAGTGATCATTTCAGCCAGACTCAGTGATGCTGAGGAACAAAGATTGCTGAAAATATTAAGGAAGCATAAGGAATCGCTAGCTTGGTCCATTGAAGAGCTGAAGGGTATCAGTCCATCAATTTGCATGCATAAGATTCTGCTAGAAGAGACTTCAAAACCATATGTAGAACACCAAGCGGCCAGATCCGGTGGTGATGAAGAGTAGTCAAAAAGGTACTCAATTCTTCGAGATCTTTGGTTTTATCTATGCTATTTCGAACTGATGCTTAGGTGACGATCCATGTGGTTCCAAAGAAAGGGGGGTTTACTGTGATCAGAAATGAAAAAAATGAATTGATTCCAACAAGAACAGTGACAGGATGGAGGGTATGTATTGATTACAGGAAGTTGAATTCAGCAACCAGAAAATATCATTTCCCTTTGCCTTTCATTGATCAGATGTTGGACAGGTTAGCAGGACACTCTCACTTTTGTTTTCTAGATGGGTATTCAGGATACAATCAGTTGCTATTACTTTTCGAGGACCAAGAGAAGACCACCTTCACATGCCCCTATGGTACCTTTGCCTTCAGAAGGATGCCATTTGGGCTGTGTAATGCTCCTGCTACATTCTAAAGGTGTATGATGTCAATATTCTCATATTTGGTTGAAGAAGTGATGGAAATTTTTGTAGATGACTTCAGCGTGGCGCGGATCCGATTTGATCAATGTTTTAAACAATCGGAAACAGTACTTCAAAGATGCCAAGACAAGCGACTAACCTTGAATTGGGAAAAATGCCATTTATGGTGACGAAGGTATTGTTCTTGGGCATAAAATTTATGCCTCTTGGACTAGAAATTTGGACCAATCCAAGGTATCCATTATCAAAACTCTTGCACCACCACCAGTAAAAGGAGTAGAAGCTTCTTGAGGCATGTTGGATTTTACGGGAGATTCATCAAAGACTTTTCAAAGATAGCCGGACCAGCTATCACGGATTCTTGGAAAAGATCTGAGTTGATTTGATGACTCTTGCGAGGATGCTTTTGAAGAAATCAAATCAGTTAGTACAACACCTATAATGGCATTTGCACGGAATGGGATCGGATTTGAAATAATGTGTGATGCCGTGATTTTGCCATGGGGCTGTGTTGGGGGCGAAAAAAGAGAGAAAGTATTCGGGGCCGTATGCTATGCTAGTAAGACCTTGATGAAGCACAAGAGAACACTACTCAACAAGCGAAAAGGAGATGCTAGCCATAGTATTTGCTTGTGAAAAATTTAGGCAATACATTTTAGGATCCCATGTGGTAATTCACACTGATCATGCAACAATCAAATACTTGATGTCGAAAAAAGCTAAGCCAAGATTGATAAGGTGGGTCTTCTTTGTTGCGGGAGTTTGATTTGGAAATTAAGGATAAAAGGGATGTGACAATGTGATGGCGGAACTGTCAAGAGTACAGAAAGAATGTGATGAAGAAGAAAATGTGATGTTAACGAGAGAGCACCGGATGAGCAATTGTTTAGGTTTCCTTCCCGACTTCCATGGTATGCGTGTGTGAATTATCGGCTTGTAGATAATGCCTTCGAGGAATTCGGCTACCAGCGAAGGAAACTCAGAGGCGCGACAATCGAATTATTATATTTGGGATGACCCACTATTATTAAAAGAGGTGCTGACATGATAATAAAAGATGTGTACGGAAAGTGAACAAGGCAACATTTTAAATGAATGCCGTACATCACCATATGGGGACATTTTTACGGAGAAAGAAACGACTCCTGAGATACTCCAATCAGAGGATTTTATTGGCCCAATATCTTAGGAGATTGTCTTTGGCTTGGGTTAAATTGTGTGATAAGATGCCCAAAAAGTTGGAAATATCGACGAGGAATGAAGCCTGCCCCTCGGAGGTATTATGGTGATCTGAATTTTTGATGTATGGGGAATAGATTTTATGGGACCTTTCCACCATCATTTGGAAACCTATACATGCGCTGACGATGGTCACGTTTCAAATGGGTGGAACATTAGCTTGTCAAGGAATGATGCTAATACGAGTTGTGAGTTTCTTGCAAAGAATATTTTGGCTGATTTGGAACACCCAGGAACTATCATTAGTGATGGGGAACCCTTGCAAACAAAATATTTGCAAAACTCATGAGCAGGTATGGGGATCAAGCATGTAATGAGTTTAGCTTATCATCCCGGAACCAATGGACAAGCGAAATTTCCAACGAGAGATCAAAGAATATGCTTGAAAGACGGTGAGCTCGAGCGGGGAAGGATTGGTCTTCAAACTTGATGATGCACTTTGGGCTTGAGGACTACATACAAAACCCCCGTTGGAATGTCCCCATCTGAGAGTTGTTTTTGGCAAACCATGTGTCATTTACCTCTTGAATTAGAATACAAGGCAATGGGCCATCGAAGTTAAACTTCGATTTTAAGAACTTGAGGAAGAAAGATTGCTCAATATGCGAGCTGGAAGAATTGAAGCCTATGATAATGCTAGAGATATACAAAGAAATGGCATGAAGCAGAGAATTTGAGAAAAAGAGTTAGAAGCGGGGAAGCGAGGAGGTGTGTTTAATTCTAAACTGAAATTGTTTCCAGGAAAATTAAAATCAAATGGAGTGGGCCATACAGGTGGTGTCGAGTACTACATTTGGAGCGGTGACGGGGCCGATAATGGGAAGAATTCAAGGTCAATGGACCAGAGGTTAAAGCATTATCCTTGAGGAAGAGGAAAAGAAGAAGAACTCCAAGCTGGTTCTTGGGAAAAAGAAAAGTACCACAACTGACAAGTCAATTTGGGACTCCAAGCGACGGTAATGGGAGGCAACCCATAAGAATTTAATTTACGATTTTTAAGTTTTTTTGAAATATTTTCTTTTAGTTCTTGAAAAATTAGGTCAGATTTGTTGCATTAAGATAGATTTAATTTTTAGAAATTAATGGTAGTTTAATTAGATTTTTTCTTGAATATTCTTGTGAGCTTACGCAAGGGTTAAAGACATGAATGACAAGGCAAATACAGGAACAATTCCAGCAACTTGCGGAGAAGTCACAACATGAGGAAAAAGGGGGTAATCTTTTCCCTAGCCCGGTCCGCCCAGATATTCTTGGTCAGATTTAAATCTTTGTGGAGATCTGAAGAGAGATATGCAAAAGGGTTAGGAGCAATATGAGAATTCAAGGTTCTTGAGATCATTGAGTTAAGGGCTTAGGTCGCGACAGAAATGTTATGTCGCGACATAAGTGATGTCACGACAAAACATTGTTGTCGTAACCTGTTTTGAAAGGGCAATTAGTGAGTATTGAAGGAAGAAGATATATGTCGCGACACCACTGTGAAGTCGCGACAGAGAATTAAGTTTCAAAATGAAAAATGATGTCGCAACATGATAATCAAACAATTCCTAAAATCCTCTGATGTCGCGACAAACTTAGCATGTCGCGACATAAAAGAGTTTTAATGCCGTGCTCACACAAAAGCCTAAATTCGAAAGTCTCAAAATAAAAAGTAGTGAAGTCGCGACATGTTTTTAATGAAGCAATAATTAGCCCACAAACATTGATTGAATTGCAACTGTTGGAAACTTTCTCATTCACTCCAAACCACATAGCTATTCACCTTCTTCCTCATTCTGAATCTCAACTTCCCTGAAAACCTAGCTTCCAAACCTTTTGAAAGCTTTTCTTCCTAGTTTCCAATGGCTAAATTCCCACCCCAGTCCCACAGCAGACGAGATTGTGAGAGGAGGGCATGAACAAGCCGAGGAAGAAGAAAATCGTCAAGAAGGAACATAGAGACGGTCGTCGGGAAGAACAATCAGGAGAGGCACCATTAGAAACACGAAGCTCTGAATGATTTGAAGAAGCCGAAAAAGGAAAGGGAAAGGTGAGAGAAGAAGAAGTAGAAGATTTCGTGTCAGACGAAGCGTACTCCCAGTGGAAAAAATATTACGCTAACAAGGGGTTTGTCACAGAGAGGAGATTCAAAAATCCTGTTACTCCTTTCAAGGAGATGATAGAGCAGAGAGGGTGGGAGAGTCTCTGCGAGACACCTCCGAGGGTATCTGACCTTTGGTAAGAGAGTTTTATTCAAATCTAGTAGGAAGGAAGGATGGAGCGGTTTTTGTTAGAGGAGTCTAGGTTTCATATGATGCTAAGGCCATCAACAAGGCCTATGGCATGGCAGTGCACAAACATGGTTCCAAATTCAAGAAACTTTTGGAAAAACCAGATTTTGGAAAGATTGCGAAGCTCACTAATGGTAAGGTGCGCTAAACCCGAGGAGAAGGAAGGCGAGAACATTTGCTTGACCTCGAGAAGCGAAGGTATGGTTTACTTCACAGCCTGTTTGGTTCCAACAAAACACGTGTGCACAGTGAGAGAACAAGAAGCTGTATTGTTGTATGCCATCTTAAAAGGATACAAGATCAATATAGGAGTTGTCATTGAAAATTCTATCATGAGGTATCATGAAGGGAATAAAAGAGGGTTTATTCCTCACCCAGCAACAATCACTGTTCTATGTTTGAAGGAATTTGGGGTGGGAGTATGAATCGGAAGAAGAAGTACCCGAGTTCACAGCCGCGACGGGGAGTTGCGAAGGACCCGAAACGGAAGAAAGGGGGTCTTGGTAGAGAAAGAGATGAAGCCCGGTGAAAGACCGGAAAAGGAGACTCGAGGGTTCAACGATCAAGGAGCAGAGCACCCGGAAAACTCACGACAACAATGATTTCATTTTTGCGAGACAATGAAGGGCGGGATGAGAGAAGCGGTGATAGATTTCTCCATTCCCTTAGCTAGTTCTCTCTTATGCGAAACGAGGAAATTTCCAACATGGAGAAAGCTGAGGAGCACAAGAAACGATTCGAAATGCTGAAGCTCTCAATGTCATGCAAAGAGAATGGATGAAAGAGAGAAGAGTGGAACCTCTGGCCCGGGAATTCGGAAGGCATTTATGAAAAAGAATTGAAAAGAAGAGGCCGAGTGGTGGGAGGAAGAGCTAAACGGAAGGAAAAGGCATGAGATGGAGCTACAGAAAGAGACCGACGGTGGGGAGGAGAGTGAGCAGAGAGAGAGGAGCAGGATGAGAAAAAATTTGAAGCAGCAGGGAAGAGTTTAAAGAAAGAAATGAAGGAAAAGAGTCACAATCTTACATTCTGAAACTCAAACTAAGTCATGAAGCTTTTATAGCAATCGGTTTGAAGTGATTTCTGACTCCTCACATTGATAAAGAAAAGAATCTGAGCAAGCCAAATTTGGGAGCAAATCAAGGGCTTCAGAAGTTCCTATAAGTCTCTGAGGAAGGATTTTGAAAGCAAAGCTGGATGATAGAGACAAAGCAAAAGGATGTTGAATCTACGAGGCGAAAGAATAGGTGGAAAATTTGGATCCTAATTATGATAATCTCTCCCGAATTTTTAGAGGTCATGGCGAAATGGAGAATACAATGAATGGCTTGGGGAAGAGCGGGATGGAGTTTGAGTGGGTTGATCTCTCCAATGAGATCTTCATTGAATCAAGTTAGAAGGAAACTAAGAAGATAAAGGAAAGAAGGAAATGAAGTTTCCTCCATTCGACTCATTTGAATACCTTAGACCTGGATCCCCCTAATATCTTTGCTGCCTCTTCCAAAAGAAAAAGATAGACTTCTTCCCAAGCCGACTTCCTTACCCTCCACCCTCCCATTTAGATTATATCAAGCGGTACGAATTGAATCGGAAATAAAATGAGAAATTTGGGTGAATTGTGTGCTATTTTGAACTGTTTGTTCAATGTTGTGTTGCTTTGTGATGCATAGTTGGAAAATAAAAGTAGGAATTAGTTCGAGAATAAAGCTGGCGAGATGTCATGAGGCGAGTTGAATGAAAGCGAGTTAGATTAGAAATAGGCGGAAATGTAGAGCTGGGGCCAAAGAATCTGAGTTTGATTGAAACCTGAAGTGCAAAAGTGGCTTAAGTTTAGCTGTTAAGTCTAGAATAGGAGTAATGAAATTGAAGAGCAAAACATATTTTGAGATTGTGGTATGAACAATGAGTCAAGGAACACATTTGGATACTAAAAGAGTTTAACTACTCATCAACAAAAATTAATCAAGGAACTCCTAATGGTTAATAACAGTGGCTCTTGATTCTAGAGGCTTGTTAAGATTATTGATTGAGCGAAATCCTAGGTGATCACGGTGTGAGAAATGATGCAGGCCATTCTTGGAAAGTTTGAGCCATTCAAGCCATCCCTATCTATATGCTAAAGCATATACCTTAGTTTCAAAAATTGAGCCAATCAAGCCTTATTTCTAAAAATCAGCCTATTTAAACCCCAAACCTTCCAAAAGAATCAATCTTCCAGTAAAGAACCAGTGATTACCTAAGAACTGAAGGAGGAAGAAGGAAATCAAGTTTGGGGGAGGTTGTTTTTGAAGAACTCAAGGAGAAAAGACAGAAAAAGGGGAATGAAAGAAAAAGGGTCAAAAACATAAATACAATAAAAAAGGGGATAAGTTTTACCTTGTGGCCTAATTCTCTTGAACTATTAAGTTCTTAGGGGTGTTTCAACACCTAGTACCTAATACCATACGGTATGGGAGTTCTTAACCAAAAGTTAAGCTAAGGGTGTTAAGAAACTAAGAGGTAAACATTGCACTATCTTTGAATGGTGACAAACAAAAGAAAATTCCCAGTTGAATTACAAATGAGAAATGGGAGCATACGATTCTTAATGGAATAAATCAAGGAGATGTCCAAAAATGAAGTTTGGGGATTTATTAAAGAAACTACAAGGAAAAGAGACTGTAGTGAGAAGAAAGAGAAAAAGTTAGGGGGTAATTTAAACGAAGTTCCTTTATCTAAACTGGCTAACATTCTGGCCCCAAAAGACACGTGATCTTGAAGGATGGAATTACCTACATTAGTGGAGATCAATATGAACAACAAGCTTATGGAATTTGGAAAGGCAATAAGCGATAAAAAAAAGCGTGAAAAGACCTAGGGAGTTAAGTGAATAATTATGAAGATGAAAGGAAAACAATTTGTTTTTCCAACGGGATCCAATGATTATGTGGTTTAATAAAGGCATTTCAACAGTTTAGTTTTGTATACCATAAAGAGTAGAAACCAACCTTGAAATGGACTTGAAGTTAGATGTGCAGAAAACAATGCAATCCTTGTATTTCAATTAAATTGACTTCTACTGCAAAAACAGAACAGAAAAATGTCCTATTTGTTTGAGGACAAACAATTCTTTCTTTTTCTTTGCTTGAGGGCAAGCAAAATTTTAAGTTTAGGGAGTTTGATGAGCTTAAAGTCATCTATTTTTAGTCCCATTTTTACGTTTGATTTTAATGTAAAAGGAATAATTAAGATGCGGGAATTATGGAATAACTAACCAAGGCGGTAAGTAAGCGAAAGAATTCGAAAAAGAAGAATTTTTCTACTTGAGAAAAGAAGCGAAGGTGGATGAGCGTTAATGAGATAATTAGGTACGAAGCAAGTTGCGAAGGGCGAAAAGGCGCGCAAAGATGAAGGAACACTGGGTGTTGTGAAGTTTTGGCTGACAATCAAAATGCATATCAGTACTTGACGGTAAAACTCCGGTCGAAATGAAGCTACTTGAAGAAACGAGGCGAGGGCGGGAGTTAAAGAAACTCAGTGAAGCAACCGGGGAAATGAAGAAGAAGAAGACTTCATGTCGCGACATACGAATATTTGTCGGTGACATCGACAATGAATTAGCGGCCGATCAGCGACATCGGCGATGCAGAAAAAGAAGTCCGCGACAAGATCGACTAAAGAGAGAAGGTCGTGACATCGAGAAAAAAGTGAAGGAAATAAACAGGCGGTCAGCCAGGAATCACGGATAAGCGGTGGATTAACCGAGCTAAGGTTGATCGCGACTTTCGGGATGGAGGTCGACAAGAGAATCGCCATGAAGCTATGACGAGGGCTTGGTGAGATGGTAAAGGTAGCTTTCAGTTGTTGTATGCGACGAGGAGGGCGAAGTCGCGACATCGTGGCGACGGTGAAACCTACTAGCGGCATGAATTGATGTCATGATAAAGGAGTTGATGTCGCGACACCAAAAGCGTCGATTGGAAGCTTGTAAGTTCCTTAAAGGCGATGTCCGCGACAAAGAAGATTGATGTCGCGACATCGAGGAAACAACCATTTGAAGCTGCCCGGAAGGCGTGGCGATGTCGCGTGAAGATTGATGTAGCGACATCATGAGCGACTAATTGAGTTAGCGCGGGCTTAAGTTGATGTCGCGGCGGTAGTAGATGTCGCGACATGGATGATGTCAGCGACATGAGGAATTTGAGGTCGCGACTTGAGCAATAACCCAGGCGATCCACTTGGAAATCCGCAACGAATCTCGTTGGGATTAGGGCCGGCCCGAGAAACCCTATAAATACCTGGCTACCCCGGATAGAGCGGCAAGCGGTGACCTGAGCGAGAGGTCTGGCATTATTTGAAGGCTCATTTTCTTTTAGTTTTCTTTCTTTTCTTTTCTTTTCTTTTCTTCAATGTTGATAGTTAGAGATTAGATTAGATTTATCGTTTTATTTTTTTTTTTAGTTTTATTTTAAGATGCAGGTGTTGTCGATTTTGGCTTGAAGGCGAATGCGAAATTCCTATTCTTTTCAAATTACTACGGAATGTTTGAAGTTCGGACAAATTTAAGATTGTCTTCGAGTTTCGAATTGCGAGTTATTCTTATGATCGGAGGAATCTTGTAGCGTGTAATTCAGTGGTGAGAATCCGGCTTCCATTAAGTGAATGCTATAGTCGGAAATTATCTTTCACGTAGTCGTTTCCGGCGAGTTTCGAATTTCGGTTTATGAATTTACTTACGGTGTTAGGTTTCTTGTTTTTGATCACGAGATATCGGTTTCTTATACAGTTATAAGATTTGTCTCATTGCTCACGATTCAGGAGGCCCTCGGGTGACCTGAGAGAAGGCATTCTGAGGAGTTATGAACAATTGCTTGAAGGTATATTAATGCGCTATTTGAGATCTAATGAGCTTTGCAGGATTTACTTCAATAAATCTCTTCTCACTTGAAATCAAGAAAGAGTTGAATGAGTTATCAATTTAAACAAGCAAAGAGTTCACCTCAATTCGAATAATGAGGCCAATCCCGTGTTAGCTGAGATCTAATCAAGGAGAGGGTGATCTATTCTAATTTTGAGGAAGAGCATCCCGGAAGTTGTATATCCTTGCTTGACCGATAACTTGGGAGCTAAGGTTTACAGTCCATAAAATGGGTATGAAGTATTGCAAAAGAAAAATACCTAGATTAAGGAAATCCCTTTTAAAAGTAGTTATTTAATTTCCTGTCTTCGAGAGAATCAGGAAAATTAGATAATGAGATGTGGAGTTTGGAGAGATCCAGCTGTACTGCTAAACACCTTGGACAGATTTTAAAACCTGAAATATTCAAAAAGTTTTATCAGTATTAACTACAGGAATTGGTACTTCACTATAGTAGTATACTTGATATGTGTCCTCACGAAAGATGATTATTCGAGTGTCCGAGTTATTTTCTTAACTATTCTTTATTCTTTATTCTTTATATTCGATTTATTTTATTGTTCAGTTATTTTACTCGTGCTAATATAATTTCCAGCTTCTTAAGCTGGACTCTAATATCAATTTATGGTCCAAATAGTACGGAGCTTGAGTAGTCAAGGTAGTTGATTTAAAATTCTTGAGATCTCTGTGGGATCGATATCTGGACTTATATCCATTTTATTACTTGTCGACCTGTCGACCTGGGACCTGTGCACTTGTCAACAAGTTTTATGGTGTAGTTTCCGGGGATTAGATAATAGTCCCTTGGTAATTGCGCCACACAAAATTTGTATATGTGTTTTGGTCTGAGGTCATCAAGTTTTATGATAGGAAACTCAAAATTTGTATATGTGTTTTGTGGCTGAACCACCAGCCATAATTAAAGGGGATTTTGAGTTTATTTCTCCTATTCAAAATCACGAAGAAAAATCCTTGAAATTTGAATAGTTATGGAGAGAAGTGCTTTCCAAGATGAATGATTGGTCAAATGGAAGCACTAGTACTTTTCAATGAGTCTAGATGGACTCTAAAAGCGGAGCGACTTCTTGGGAGGCAACCTAAGCTAGGTAATAAGAGTTATCCATTTCTCTTTTCTTTTTCTATTTTTTTAGTTATTTTATTTGTTCTTTGTTTTTGCTGTGGCGGGATGAAAATTCGGCGGTGTTTCTTTTATTGTTAGTGTTTCGGAATAAGATAAGTTTGAAGCTCAACATGTTGTGCTTGACCTAGTTTGAGAAGCGAAGGCAAGAGAAGTTGGAAACGGTTGATGTAATTGGGTGCTTGAAGTGTGAAAAAAAATGGAGTGGAGATGTTCTAAATCAAATTTCGGGTTTTTGAGATGAAAAGAACCAAATTGAAGCTGAAATATAAAGTTGGAAGGTTCATGATCATGCTTGAGAGAATTGATGACAAGAGATGAGTTAAGCAGATAGAAAGCATTAAGGGTTGCTATTGGAGGGAATTTTGAGAGAATATATAAGCATGAAGGACTTGAAGGATAGAAAGTGATATGAGCAAGAGACAAAGCAAGGAGAACCTAAGGAGTCAAGAAATCATCACCTTTGGACAGCATTGAACATTCTGATTTTCTGTGATTGAGGCTCCAAATGAGTTTCACCTCAGCCATGAGCACATTCTACATTGAAAGAGCTCCACGAGTCACCCACACATCAAATTCCGAGCTAAAATGAAGGAGATATGAGTATATGAAGTTGGATAAAAAACGCGGGGGGTCTTGAGCAGGGTGCGACGTGACCCGGCTGACACGAGTCATGAAAACGAGCTTTTTAACCGCTTTAAAACCCATTTTTCTTCTTCCTCTTTATACTCTATCTTGCCATACTCTTTCCCTCGACCCTTGTAATTTCTAACCGCTCAAATTCATCTCCATCCACTCAAATCTAAATCACATTAAATAAATCCATTACCATCATCTTGAGCAAGCCAATCCATGGCACAAAACTTACCTTTGTTGAACCCCGATTTTCCATCCATCATTCCAAGCATAAAAGAGGGTTACAATGAAGAAAATTTTTGTGCTTGATTTGTTTTGTTTTGGGTTCTTTATGGATCATTGTTGATTATTGGAGTGATTTGCATGTATTGAAGGAGGTTTGAAGAATCAAAACTCACTCATTTGAGGTGAAGGAAGTTGGTGCACACAAGTGTTTGAGAAAATGCCAAAGCCACTTTCATGGCTCCAAGAAGCAAGAAGAGTATATCAAGGGGTAGTACACCAAATGTCAATGTCTGAAAATCATCAAGTTTCCTATTCAAAGTGGCAGACCTACAAGGGGAGTTCACTTTTCCCTGACTCTCTTTATTACTCTTTTACTTTATTGCTTCCTTTTGCTCATTGCTAGACATTTAGGACAATGTTCATCTCAAAGTTTGGGGGTGTTTATTTTTTGATAGTTTATCATGTCACACCCACATGTTGCAAATGACAACTTTGAAGATGAAATTTTATGGTGCTTTTCTCGGATAATGACTTTTGTTTGATGCCTTAACCCATCTTAGTTTGGTATATTTTTTTAGTTAGAGTATTGAGTTAATTGAGTTTGCTCGAGTTGTTGTGATGTCAATAAGGACCCATAAATGGTCCCGCATATGGACAATATTAGAGATAATGTGACTAATGCTTAATGACTTATCTCTCTTTTAATAGGCTATTTAGTCATTGGTTTCAAAATCCATGCACGTGGTCACTAAGTACCCTTTGAAGGCCATTGCTAGAGGCTGCTTATGAGAATCCATCTAATTTGACTTCATAGGCTCTAGAACTTGTTCTATTATCACTTGAGGCGAAATCATAGGCAACACAACAATTGAGAAATGATATGTGCCATCATTGGAAAGATCGTGCCTTTCAATAAGCTAACCCTATTAATATGCATATGCATATTTTTCTAGTACCAAGATGTTGAGCCTTAAAGAGCCAAAATTCATTTATAAAAAGAACCAAGTTTGAAGCCAATAACCTTCCTATACATCACTATCCCTCAATAAAGAACCAAACTCACCCATAACATGAGGATTTGAACATAATTGAGAAATGTGGTGAAGAGCAAGTTTGGGGGAGTTATTTTTCCATAGGAAAAATAACTCCAAATTGGTTGAAATGAGTTGCTGAAAATCAGCAGTTGTCAAAAAAAAAAAAAAAAAAACGTAAAAATATCAAGTGTAGTAGCTAAAAATACAATAAAAGTCATAAAGAGTGAGTCTAGCCTCGTAGCCTCTTCCCTAGAGCAACTTAAGGGTGTCTCAACACCTAATACCCTAAGGCCAATTAATTGGGAGCTATTGATTTAAAAGCTCGCTTAAGGTTGGTAGAAACTGTGTTTTAATATTGCATTACTCTAATAACCTTTGTTCCAAAGAAAAGGCTTTCGATGTTTTGCATGAAAGAATGCAGAATTTGTGCGTAAAAGTGATATGAGGAGTATGGAAGCTGATGCACCTAAATGTAGCTGGGGTGTTTCTGAGTGTCACTTCATGTCGACGGTAAGAATCAGGATGGAGTAGAGCGCACGCAGAAAATATGTATGCTCGTGGGCAAGTTTTAGCCTAAAAATGACTACTCAACTACCCCTTTACCCAAGCCTTACATTACAAGTTTATAAAGACCTACTCTATCTTGAGAGTTGTGTGTGCCTACATTAAAGGGAGAATGATAAGAACAACAAGCCTATGGAACCTAAATAAATTCATTCAGAGATCCACACATACTTATCTAATTCTCATAAACTCATCTTAGCTTCGTACTGTTCGGATGGGGGGAAGACCACACACACACACACTAGCAGAACCATGATCTAAATTTGTCTTATTTTTTTTGGTGAGACACCACTATTAAAATGAATAAATACTGATCATATTTTCAGATTCAGAAGGGTAATTCTTTGAGACACATCACATACCCCTCGCAGCTTGATTACTCGCTTTGGTTAACAAAAGGGTGAATGAATTTTCTTTCTTCCATCGTTGGACAAGCAACTTTCTTTTCTTGATCGAGGACAAGCAAAACTTCAAGTCTGGGGTGTTTGATGAGTGCAAACTCATCTATGTTTTGAGCTCATTTCATGTTATTTTCAGGTGATTTTATATCCATATTCATGTAAAACTCACAAAATTTCCTCTAAACTTGGTTTTCAGAGATTATCACGGTGCCAAGTGATTTGGCAAGCAAATGAGCAATATATTTCAAAAAGAATAGTCAACTCGAGAGTCTCACAACGCGCTACTGGGAAGATTAATTTTTCTGTACCATCTGAACATCAAATGGTTCAAATTCCTCATGAGCTGCATCTTTCATATCTAAAGACATTAAATTCTTCCAATCAGCACTACACGCCCCAAACTGGAAGTTAAACAAAGAAGTTATGGCCCCGATAAGTTAGAGAAGAAAACTGGCCAGTCTTAAAATTTGTCGCGATTGTGAGAAAGCATGCCGCGACCGATGTCGCACAGAGGTCGGTGTCGCGGTTTAAAACCCGTGTCGCGACTGCAATGCCGCAGAACTTGAAAGGCCGAAAATTGAGTTTTTGACCTAATTTCAAGCCCATTTCACCCTAGACCATATATATACTGCTTTTGTGCAGAGGCAGCCGAAGATCGGGAGAGCCTCTCTCAGGGTTTCTCTCTGCATCGCCCATTTTTCCAGCTTTTTCTATAGATTTTTATTTGTTTTAGATTTGAGAGCAGCGAGCAAGATTGCTTCTATCAAGGGATTTCTGTCAGACATAGAGATTCGTATTTCACTAAGGTTCGCATAAGGATTGAAGCTAAAACTGATTTTCTCTCTCATGGGTTTTCTCTAAACTCCAAGCCATTT
The DNA here is from genome assembly GCA_016808115.1 of Tetrastigma voinierianum. NCBI lineage: Eukaryota > Viridiplantae > Streptophyta > Magnoliopsida > Vitales > Vitaceae > Tetrastigma > Tetrastigma voinierianum. Next base: position 54,781 of record JAEQBH010000679.1, on the reverse strand, counting down.
TCTTAGTTCCACAAGAGATTTTTATTTTTAATGTATCTTAGAATAGTTTTCAGAGCAGATTTTTTATTTCTATTGAAGAGATTTCGTGTTGTACTGTTATTCAATTTATTTACTGCTGAGGTGAAGATTTAAGCTCAAATCGGGTTTTTCTTTCTCTTGGATTTCTTTCTTCATTTTCTTACTTGCTTGATTAGTGATGATTGAAATCTAAAGAATGGAACATTAAACACCCTCTGTGGTTGGGGATACCTGTTGAACATTCAGATTTGCGCTTTTTCGCCATTTTGTGTTTGAAAACCGAATTTATATAATCGTATGTTCATATTGAATCTGTTTCAGATATCGCAGTTTATACCCACAAAAGAGTCAGATCTTTGTTTCCTGATTTCCGTGAGGCCCGAGGACACAGAGATGGAGATTCCGAGAGTAAAGAGCTGGTGAACTTAGTGGCATGCTAGACTAATATCTGAACTACGAACACCGAAAATTACTGATAGATCACTAATTTACTCATGGTGTGAGTGATTAATTCGATGATGTATCAATTTAGTTGATCGAGGTTTCTCCTTAGTCCGATGAAAGGATCTTGATCCCGTGTTAGCAAAGATCTAATCAAGGAGATAGAAAATTTTATTAGATTCAAGGACTAGATACCAATTACATTGCGTAAGGCTTGCACATCCGCCTATGGGGCAAGAATTTTCAGTCCCCAAGAAATGGTCAGGAAGTATTGAAAAAGAAAACAATCAAATCTAAAGAGTGCCAAATTTTTTACAAGTAGCTATTTTGCACCTACTCATTCTAAAAAGGAATATGGATCTCTAACTAGTGAAATGTATGGTGTATGGAGAAATCCAAGCTATACTATCGCTTCTCGGGACAAATCTAGCATTCAACTTACAATTGTCGCGCTATCAAGGAAATGTGCAAACTGCTTTGTAAATAATTATCTCCATCCCTAAAGGACTCTCTCTTCATACCTTAGAATTAAGTAGTTACTTATTCGTAGATTTTTGTGATTAGTTTGAATCATTTGTTTCACTAAATTGATTTTATTTGACATCCTACTGGTCGCCTAAATAAATAAGAGCCCTTAACGGGGGCGATCAAATTCCACTGGGGAGAGAACCTCCAACTCGCAGACGACATCTGACTCCAGAGTCCACTTTATTTACTGTATTTAATCTCAGACTCATAAATGGTCGTAGTGTTGGTAATACTTTTCATTTCAGCTGGAAAGATACTTACTTTTGTTTCAAATCAGCTGAAGTATTTACCACATTCACTCCTTGACCATATTTTCTCACATATACATCATTTGGTCAAGCCATAGTTTCACGCTTCGTCTGGGATTAGAAAATAGTCCTCTGGGTAATAACGCCATAAATTTGTATATGTCTTTTCGTCAATCTTAACAGTGCCGCCTTCCCACAACTCAGAGCCAGCGTAAGAGCCACCTCACTGCACGACTCGCAACTCCTGTAGCCTGAGGTAGGGATCAGTGTCTCTCTAGCAGATCAAGAAATCAAGGGGTCAAATCTCGAAGCTGCAGAGAAAATTGTCACCAAATTATATCAGGCCCTTCTAGGTACTCAAGAGGGTAGGTGCAATTGCTTACCGGTTGGCTTTATGGCTAAATTTATCAGATGTTCATATAGTGTTCCGTGTCTCCACACTCCAGAAGTACACTCCAGATCCTACTCATGTTGTGGACTAGGGAGAGCTTATTGTTGATGCAAATGGAACCTTCGAGGAGGGACCAGTATGTATCATGGATAGCCAGGATCAGGTTTTACGATGCAAGACCGTGAGACTAGTTAAAGTGTTATGGCAGCACCAAGGAGTGGAGGAGGCAACATGAGAACACAAGGGCATGATACGTGACACCATCCTTGTTTTATCGAGACAAAGGGTACGCTGTCTACTATCGATAATAAATGACTATAAGATATGCATGTGATTTAGTATATGTATGCAGGAATTTCGGACAAAATTCTTTTAAGGAGGGAAGAATGTAAAACCCGAGAAAAATCAAATTTTCTTGAAAAATGGCAAAACAATAAATCGCCGCTACAATACAGGTTGAAAACCTAGAAATTTTCTAGATCTCCGATAATGAAACGGATAACACCGTTAGATACGTCTCGCGAAATTTAGTTACTAAGACGAATTTCATTAAATTATGGGATGGTCATATTTTTCACCAATTTCTAGGCAAAAAGGAACCTAAATGGGTGGGTGACACATGGCATGGTGCATGCATGCCATGTGGGGATTGACACATGTCATGCATGCATGCATGCCATGTAGATTTGTCCAATCTATAAAATAGACCAATAGAGAAAAGAGATGAGAGAAAGGAAAATGAGAAGAAAGTGAGAGACAAAGAAAGGGATGAAGTAAGATATGACAACTTCTTCCTCCGACTCCAAAGATTCGATGGTCGATTTCGCTTCAAGCCTGGGAGTTAAAGCTTGCTACGCCCAAGATAGGATTATTTCGCCTGGGCTAATTTCTACTTAAGTGTCGTGTAGGGTAGTGTGATTGAGTTCCCACCCAAGTTCGCCCGTCAGATGGGAGCGCTTCGGGTCTTCAGGGGCAATCGCTTCCACCCTGGGTATTATCCGCCATGCAGACCGGCCGCTGCGTGGCTGCGAGTCACCACGGGGGCCATCTGGCCAGCGTGGGGCCATCCGCCATGTAGACATGTGACTAAGTTCCCACCTGTGCCCGTCTCGACGTGTGGGATCGGTTGGCCATGTGGGGTCGTTGGTCGGTAGAGCCATGTGGATTGCGGTTTCCAATTTCTGTGGCCTTCTGGTCAGGTGGGGACCATTCGTCGCGGTAGCCACGTGGGTCGTGTGGGATCGTTTCGCCAGCGTGGTCGTGGTCAGGTTTCCACCTCAAGGTCGCTTGGTCATGGTGGGACCCGTTTTCATTCGTCTTCCTGGCTGATGAGCTGCCGCCTATCAGGCAACCAGAAGCGGCGTAATTGCCGTCGGCCAGAGATTCATTGGGACAAACGGCTGACGGTCAGCCGAGCACTATCTCAAGATCCGTTTGCATAGTTCAAGCTCGGGTCCGTGCAACCGCTTAAGGCCCATTTCATGGCCTAGTTAGCTTTGATCGAGGCATGCTTTGGAGGCTTATTATATGGATCGATTAGGCGGTTATCCTCGCTGCGGACGAGAAGAACGGGCAATATGTATGCCTATATTACTGATCGAGATCGCGTTTTACGCCACTGCAGATTGGCGGCATGTTGCTCGCAGATGAATAAGGCCATCGCGACGGCTCGTTATAGTTAGTTGTGACATGCCGTGGTCACTAGGCCTGTGAGGTTAATACATTTTACCGGCGGTAGTGACTCGCGGATGTCAATGTATGCGCAGTATTGATATGTCAGCATGAAACATATGATTTGTCGACGCACCATTGCGCAACAAAACATCGTACGGCACGGGTGTGAGTGCAAGGTACAAATTGACACTATGTTTGGTGTTTAATGGGATGTCATGGGTACATGGTTAATCGACACTGTGTTTGGTGTTCGATGGTGGACTCAGAACAAGGACAACAACATCCAAAATGAGTCGCACCTGCCTCTAAAATGAAAAATATGTGTGTCGGCATAGCAAGTCAGATCACCCTAGTAAGTGAAAGACCCCTAGATACTAAGTTAGGACATGATCACCGACTGGTGAAAGACTATAAATATGTTGGAGTATGCGGCGTGTGTCTCACTTGTAAACCCTAAACTGCGGGCCCACAAATGCATAAACGCACGCAACTCGGGAAATGTTGATATCAAACCGCCCAATGGATTTGAGTTTTAAAACAAATAGCTTTGCTTTGAAAATGGTCATTGATGGAACACAATGACGGCTTGGTTTTCACACTCTAGTGATATGTATGTGTGAGGAAGTCATGAGGATTCGGGGACACGGGATAGGTAAATCACATTCTCATCCATGACATGTAGACATTTGAGTAGAACGCGTATATTTTTACTTGAATGTGGTATGCCATTGCATGTGCACTGAAAGGGAGTAGTCTGTAGGAATTATTCCTTGCATCAAGCCATTACTCCCATCTTTGGGACCCCCTTTTAGGTGCAAGGAGTATATAAAGAGACGGCGCTTCGACGAGGCCGTGATTATGAAGGAGGCTGACATGTGGCCTTAAGAAACTTTTGTAAAAAGTGTTTTGTATAAAGGAATTGTAATTAAATTCTTTTGGACTATTGTATAAATAGTCATGCATGTAATTATGGTAAGAGGGTCATGATCGGACTATTACAGACTGTAATTAAGTGTCTAATTTTCATATTTTTGATTTAAATATGAATAAATGGGACCCGATGAAGGAACGTATCGAGGTGGTACCGAGTAACTCGGTATCCATGTGTAGTTAGTGCTGGTTCGGTGCCAAGAGTTAGGTGCGAAATGACCTAAGATAGAAATTCCGCAGGTTGATGGGTTGTCAACGGGACCCCTGGAAATTGTGACGTCACAAATTATCATGGACTTGGGCTTTCTTGGACTAGGATGGGCTCTATTTGGGCTTGTTATATCCATTAGGTCTATTCCACTACCCTTTAGGCCGAATAATTATTCAAATACCATTTGGTCTCAAAAATTTATTTTTTTAGTGTAAACAATAAGTAATAATGAAAATTATTTGATCATTTTGGATACGCCTTGATATGAAAAGTAAATAATGAAACAAGGGTTGATGTATTATATGTTTTGGGAATGTGCTGAAAATTTGGAAATTGGAAGAAAAAATTATTATGTAAATTGTTGGGATTATTGAATATGTTTTTTTATATATACATATCTTAATTAAGAATTGATGAATGTCATTAAATGGCCTTATGGATTGAGCTAGTGGATCAAAAGCAAGATTTACCTATGGAATTCATTGTGATGACTAAGTTATATTGATGTAAGGGGATTGTTTATATGAAATGACATAATTGGTGGATTATTCTTGAAACATGCAAATGAAAGGTGTGGGAAAATATTGGAGGTGGTTATATATTTAACATATGTGTATTTGAGTTGGAAAGTGAATGATATGGATAAATTGTATAGTTGCAGACAATTGCCTCCATGGTTATTTATAGATAATTTGTTATGTGAAATTGATGAGACCTCGAAGAAGGTAATTAAAGATGAAAAGAAAATAAATTTGAGAAATGTGAATGGCCCATGAGAGGAGAATAAAGAAGGGGGAGAGATCCCTAGGGTGAAAGGCCCTAAAGTTACCCCGAGTAGACTCCGAGTGAGGAGTGTATTAGGGTATGGATGTGTAACACCCCAAACATTTTTTTTCAAAGATTTTTTTTTCATGGAATTTAAGTTTTAGGTGTTTTAAGGTCCATCATGAATTTATAATAATTCTTTTAGAATTATTTCTCAATTAAATGGAACTTTAGGAAAATATACCTGAGGTCAAATTCGGCGCTTGACCGAACAGACTTCTTAAAAAATACCCAATGAATGAAATAAATTATGGGAATTTTTATGAACCAAATTAAGGTCAAATTATATGTTAAAAATAAAATAATAAAAATACATGAATAAAAATAATAATAAAATAATGTGAACAGTGAACCGGGTAGGGAAAAGTCAGCAGATTTGCTGACCAAGGGCCAAAGAGACATTTTTAAAATTCTAGGTCCTAAAAAATTCAATAAAAAACCTCAGAGACTTATGAAATATTGAATTAATTTTAAAAATATTAGGCCTCAGAAAATCGAGCAGAAAAACAAAAAGAAAAAATTAAAGAACCTTAGGTTCTCCATTCATGCTTAACCATTGGGAAGGAAGAAAATTTTGTTGCAGCCAATTCCCTTTGAATCAACCTGTGATTTTTCATGGTGGGAGACTGAAGGCAGACAAAGCAACCATGGTTTTTAATTTTGGTTTTGCATGGTCTGTATTGAGGAAAGGCTAAATTGATAAATGCTGTTGTTTGATGGGTCAATTAGGCTGTTTGAAATGGAATTAACTTGTTCTAATGTGTATGTTAGCTGTAAATTCTGCATTTTAATCATAGAATGTACCTAAGAGGTATGAATTAGGTCTGGAGGTGTTTAAAATTTGGGGAAAATGTATTTAGAATGAATTGAGTGTGGTAATTAGTGGAATTAAGGGTTACCGATTGAATGTGAATTTCTGTTTTGAAGGCTTCACTTTCGGACAGAATCATAGAGGACCTAATGACGACTTTAAATAATTTCACATCATTGGAAAGATATGGATGTTAGTGAAATTTTTCCACTGGTTTCAGGTCTTTTCGATGTTTATAAGATATAGTAAAATACTAACTGATGCAATCTACAAAAAAAACCAGTTTAGTGATTAAACATTATTATAAGAAATTAGTTGTGAAATTGAATTATTAAAATTATAATTTTTGTATTAGATGTGTTAAAAGGCAGAATGTTGAAGGTAAGGCAAAAGTGGAATTAAAAAAATTATTTAAAAAGTCAAGTTTAGGCGATTAAATAGAAACTGCAAACGTCTAATTGAGTAGTGGATAACAAGGTATGGCTCGTTATGATTTTGACGTATCTCTTATATTTCTTTCTTCCATGAATATTGGTGACAGAAAACTAAGTCAGAAGGCTCACACGTCAGGTGAATAGCCTAGCCGAGCCCGGACTAATAGGAGGAGTAAATTTATATCACGATTTTGCACTCGAAATGTATACGATGTTTTCATTGCTCAATTTGACGTAGTAACGTACTACAGATTAAGGACCTTATTCTCTATATTCATTGAATGAATTTGTCATACGCCACGTCACGCGGGTTGTCCTCATGAATATTCATGCCGGAGCAATCTACAAACAACCCTTATTGTATTTTGGTGTTATCTCTTTTGCTGCGCCGAGTACCTGGGCCAGGCCATAACTTGTAATCACGCCACGATGGAAGCGAACTCCGCTGCAGCTCGAACTGATGGGGAGGTCAATGCCATGTGCACATGGTACCCTCCTGCGCGCAAAGCTGTCGCTTGCAGAGGTGGTGTCCCTGAAAGCTGAGAATCGGGCCGCTCTAATGATCAGTTGAATGTACGGATCTTCACATAACTACCTCATGGAGCGCCTCGTACCACCACAAGTATGGTGATGTATTTACTCACGTAGTTATTCACCCTCATGGATTTCCTCTCTTTTTCAGTAGATGAATGAGAATCCGCATTTTCGACCACTGGTTCTATTCAAACATGCAAATGGATTATTATTTCGTTTATTCTGGGTGAATGAGAGTCTAAGTTTTTGTTGCTCCATGGTGAATTAACTTGCTTATCAGGGTTAATTATTTGGTTAAATCGACAAATTTTAATGAAGTGAGTTTGGATATGCTTTTGATGAAAACCTTATTGATATTTTTGATGATGAACGCTGGAGGTTCGTGCTTTCTTTTGTTTTAAAGGGATTTAATCACTGAGGTTCATTTGTTATGTTATTTGAGATAACATCATGATATGAGATTTTGGAGTTAATTATTAGTAGATTTTAGATCTATATTATAATTAATAGATTTGTCATTAGTTATAGAAACGAATAGGTTTTATTTAATTTTCAGAGAAATTATGTGATTGAAGTTTGCCACGTTTTGGTGGCCTTGCTTCACCCATCTCCCTAAATAATGGCCATAGCCTATAAAAGTGAATAAGATTGTAGATTTATTATCCTTTGATAAAAGTCCTGAAACAACAATGCATTTCATGATTTTTGTAATTATTTTCTTATCAAGATATGATTATATTCCATTTGTGTGGAACTGGAAGGAATGGTACATTTTGTTAACCATATAAATTATAATTATGTTTGCTAATGTAAAACATCCGGTGGTGTGGATTTATTATTTGATGAAGGGTCATGTATTGTATGCGGTGTTAAGAGTTTTGTGTTTACTTTATTTAATTAAACTAATTTTAAACTATGTTATATTGTTAATCCATGGGGTGGGAGCACCTATTAAGCAATATGGAAATGCTCACCTCTTTATTGTCAATAAATTTTAAAAGTATAAAGGTAGTTTTGGGGAAGTACAAAAAGACTAAAGGATGTATCAAGAAGCCTCAAAAAGTTAAAGAATTTATAACAAGGGTTGTTGTTTTCATTTACTCATTTAAAAATTGACATGTATCTTATCAAATAGTATTATATGAGTTTTTGTATTCTAAATTATATTTTGCAATTGCAGGATATTATAGATTCTCATGAATGTTTGTAGTTATCAATTCACTACAAGAAAAGGAATATTGTGAGCAACAAAATTTAATGGTAATCAAGTTTTACAACTATATATATTGGCAACAAATTGTAAAATTGTCACCCAATATCCATCAATGAGTTTTACATAGGATCTCCAAAGCCCGGGCGAATCGAGGTTTTTACCTCGGTCCTATCATTCAACAGCAGTGTTTCAAGCCCGCTTTAAGGAGTGGTCAGCCGCGATTGATTTGAGGCTCAACCCACCCGGACGGATCGTCTCGACCATGGGCTTGGTGCCTGTCGCAAAAAGCTCCGCTGTGAGGCCTCACAAAAGCCCTGCCAAGAGGCCCGCTAAAGCTCCACTCTCCACTTTGGGCTAGGGCTTACTCAAATTGTATTCAAAAGTGAAATAAAAATAAAATAAACTAAAACAATTCAAAATAAAAGATTTATTCAAAAATTTATTCATCAAATATAATTACATTTGGGAAATGTATGAAAAGTTTATTATCACTATAAAAATACATCCCAAATCAGGGCTGCACTTACTTATTTCATTAATTCATTGTACTTTCAACCATAAGAAAATAAAAAATACCACAATATGCATTTTAATGAAATATTTTAATTCACTTATTTATGGTGATTCGAATTATCATGATCCATTCATGTTTTGATAAATTTAAGTTCTCTGTATCAGTCACTAGTGTAGCTTCTCGAACATGATTCGTGGCAACTGTCCACAAATTCCAATCTTAAACATAACATCTGTTTATCATTTCAAAGAGTAAATTATATCGTTGGTTAACCACTCTTCCTGTTCATATTTGGGTATGGTCAGAGGTGACTCATATCACAGACATCTGAATAGATATCACGTGTACATCAGAGTGCACCACATATTTGGCTTGTTGTTTTCCAATCATTCTAAAATTTCAAAACTACATTTTTCAAACAAATGTTTTATTAATTAAGATATCTTATTCATATCTATTTGTATTATCAGAGAACTAGTTGTTGTTCTTTCTACTTTTTTAAACATTTCTAAAGTGGGCTTTACAAAAGATGAGAGCTTATCGGATGATGATCAACAACCAAAATCTTTTCCATATTTTCTTTATAAATATTATATAAAATATATAATAAACTAATTTATTTCATTTAATTCTCTTCCTACTTTTATTTGATCTTCATCAAATAACTTGGTAAACCATTCATCTGATAATTCAAAGTTTAATCTAGGTGTATCCAATAAATTCAACTGAATATAACAAATCATATTTCTCCCAATAATTTCTAACTTTTCATGAATTATAAAATCGTATCACAAAATTTTCTATTAACTAAACAATTCCAGAAAACATATAAACATTTAATATCATATAATAATCCGATGTGAAGTTGGATTAACAATACAAGAAAAAAAATATTGTTAGTTAATTAAAATTTCCAAAAGATCTCGTGAGAAGGTCCGAATGTGCCAATCATAATCATTTAATACATCAACATCTTGCATCACCATTATTATAGATAGTTTGCATTTTGATAATTTCATCATCTTACATTGTGAACATTTTAAAGTTTTATATGAGAATTTCATCTAATCATATATCTAAACTTATATTTTTCTTTCATTTGAAATTCTGCAAACATTAAAAAATAATCATGTTTATTAACAATTAATATTATATAACGCCTCTAATTTTTTCTAATGCATATTTATCAACTTGTTTCAATCCATCTTTATAATTATATTTAAAATATAAATAAACAATGCACTGAAATAATTTTGATAGATTCTCTTTTATTTGCCAAATCTTTTTAATCTTTGTATTGCTACATCATTATTAGAAGCATTATCTAATGTTATTGTAAATACTTTGATGTTAACACTATATCTCTATAATTTCATTATTTATTAAAGTTGTTATATTTTTACCACTATGGAATATTATCATATAAATTAAGTATTTTATTGGATTCATCTACTATCTATATAATGAGCAAGAATACATAAAAAGCTCCTATGCAATAAAGAGTGTCCAAATATCATGTTAAATAAATTTTTCCTTCAAAATTTGCAAAATATTTTTTATAATCTTTTCCTTTCATAGAAATTTTTTATAATAATATTTTAACAAAGATTCTTAATTCAACCTCAATGAGGATTAATCAAATGTATGAATTGTTTTGAATATTCATGAGTTTCCATCATATTAGCTGCTGTTCAAATTCTTATTATGTAATCAACTATTCCTTCACGACACGAAGACTCACATCATAAGAATTTTTTTAAATTTTACATTCATCTTGCCTGAATTGCATATAATTTATAATATCTCACACAGAAGAATTTACACTGTTCATTATGCCTTAGATGACTTGTGCCCGAATTTGATCCATCACAAAGTTGTTATAATTACATTTTTATTTTATTTTTATTATTTTCTAAATATCTTTATTCCTATAAAAAAAGTCCTTATATTTGGAACTAATTTTTGCTTGATGATGCATGACTAGAAGAAGATGCACATGCACTATCCATATTAAAAATTACACAAAAGGAGGCTTAAAAATGAACTGTACAAAATATAACAAAATAAATAAAGAAAAGTGTGAAGTGGGGAATATTACTCAATCGAGGATCAAGCCGAATGACAAATCTTAGACATTGGAGTCACTTCACTGCTTGATTTGCAATTTCACTACTCAACAGCATCATAATATGGTTAAGTGAAGAACAATGGAAGAAATGAAGTATTAAAGAATGTGAGAGAAAATTTGAGCGAATCTCAGGAGAGAGAAACAGAAATTAAAAGACTAATTTGAGGAAAAATGGTAACAAAATGTGTAGTATTTATAGAGAAAAAGAAGTGAAAAAAGGGAAAGTTTCCAACGGTCACACGACCGCTGAAGGAGAACTATGAAGATACCACACTGAAAGGAGTTTAGAGTCACTCAACATTACATGACCGTTGTGCAAAATAGTGGTCATTAGAGAAGATATGGGGAGAAGGAAGGTGCGCAGGAGGAGAGAGTGGGGAAGGGGGGAGAGACAATGGCAGCCTATCTTATTCAGCCCAAGGGCCTTAAAATTTCTAGCTTCACCTGTTGACTTCACTTAACGCCCACCACGCCCAAATGGCCTGTGTTCACTCCCGCCCAAGGCCTCGCTCCAAACTGGAGCTACCACCAGCTCGCTGATAACTTAATACAAATGGAAAACAAATTTTGCCTTAAACAAACAAGAAGTGAATAAATTATGTTGAATATTCACGCCTCACATCTGGACGAGCCATCATTGACACTCTTTAAAATTCACATCTCTATCATCAAGATTATAATTTTACTTTCTTAAATTTAACTAAAAAAATGCTTGAACTCCACAAGAACAAGACTGTTATCCAATGCCTCTTCCCAAACCACAGATTTTTCGTGGGAAGAACTTAGCACCATAATCAGTAAAGTTTACTGCGGACAAGCTGCTGTTAGAAATTTTTGGGGGCTTCATCGAAATCTACATCAAACTTCTGCTGATATTGTGATGCCCTAATTCTTAGGGGTACCGTTGACCACCGTCAACATGAGGAATCCATGTGTCTCATGTCATGAGACCCATACATGAGTAAATGACTGCATCGCCCATACATCCATACTCACAAAACAACTATATTTTATACAAAAGGAGTTAATTTATTAATTATCCAAACCCGGGTCTTTACCCACTTTACAAAATACATAACAAGGCCATATATGGCCATTTCTTCGTCTCTAAGACTCGATCATGTCCTGACCCCAAATTGAACTTTCAGACTGGAAATAATTTTCCTCGACAGGTATAAATAATGCCCAAAGAGGTAATTATTCCACATGGGTTATCACCATGCACATGTAATGGCAACTAAAACATATCTATAAAAACATAAAATCTTCATCAAAATGGCACATGATATGGACTAATAATAATTTAATTCACCCCTGGATCGCTAAAACAGCCTCACCAAGATCAAATCCAAGTTAGATTCAACTATAGGCCAATTACCTACTTCATATCAACTAAACCATTATAAGGTTCTTAAACCAAAATAAACCAAGTAGGAGAAAACTCTACCTTCCTGGAGTTCGTCGAAACTCCCAAAACCGGTGCCACACTGAGCCTTTACAAAGATAGGGAGCAACTTTATTTCTCTTGGCTCACTTAAACCACTAACTGGACAATGGAATTCATTGTAGAAGCTGATTCTCTCTCTAAAAACCTATTCCCTCCTTTCTTCATCGTCTCGATACCACCAAAAATGAAGAGAAATGTTCTTTCTTTTTCTCACTTTATTGCCTTTTTTGTCCTCATTGTTACACGCCAAGCCATCATCAGCCATTTTGGATTATATCTCATCCTTGTATCCATAAGGTGGATTTCATCCACTTAGAGGTGCCATATGTCCACGGCCCCACTGGCTTCCTTTATCAATTTCAAGACTGACACGTGGCCCATCAGTGGAATCACTCAAATGTGCCATGTCCCACTACTCTGCTCGAAACGTGGAAAATTCTCGACATCAGTCTTCTTAATCTACCAAATTCGACGCAGATGCATTTCGGCACGATCTTAACGGCGTAAGTCTGTTTCATCATCCAATATCTAGGAAAATTCTGGATTTTGACCTAAATTTAATACTACTTTCTTTCATAAAATTAGATTTTCAGATTTCACACATATATGATCTTCAAATGTTCCCACTCAAAAATCTATATGAACTTACTTTTTGAAACACCATTTTAATAGATGCTAGTTTGATGGTTTTGGAGGTAAATTTTCAGCTTCTCTTTTCTTTAGGTGGTAACCTTTTTTTCCCTCTCGTATTTCACTCAACCTAGGGTTTGGGTTTTTTTTTTTGTCTTTTATTCTTTCCAGATCTAGGTGATTTCTTTCAATTTCTTTCTTTTTGTTTAAGAGAATCCGAATAAATAAAGTCTTGATTACCTAAGCTTCAATAATTTTTCATATTTTCGGTGACCGCCATTATCAGTGATGGTGAAGTAGGAGGATTTATGTTTTCTCCAAAAATCTAGATTCCAATCCAAATGACGCCCTTTCATTTTAATCTAGTAACGTTTCTTATCATAGTGATGAAAAGGATAAGCAATAGTGGTACTCCATTGGTGGGGAATTTTTTTTCTTACAAATTTGAAACTTTGTTTTAAAGGGTCTTCTTATTGGAAAAGGGGGAACAAGAAGAAGAATGGAAGGAACAAGTTGCAGAAAGCATTTTGTAAGATCAGCCAAATTAAATCAGCAAAATGGGAACACATTAATATATTTGAGGTGTTATTACGCAATGGTATCTGTTGATACCCAGAGAGCTTTCAAGAGTCAATAAAATGTCTATTTTGAGGTTAGTGCATTTCTTCTTCCTTCCCTCTCCCCCCCAACCCCACCTATGAAAAAAGATTTCAGCTCTATACATGTTGGTTTTCGATCAAGTAAGTCTCATTTTTGTATCAAGAAGCATTGTGTCATTTGTTGGACCAGAGGAAAAGAGATTTTAGAGATTGTGTGGGTCTGTGTGAATCATTAGAAGTCCCATAGGGCTTTTGGGCTTTTCAAAGATTGGGTTTACCGGTAGGTTCCTTTTATTTTTTTCGCATTTTTTTCACGTGAACTAGTTCTGTAGTGGAACTTAACAACAGTTATGTGTTCATATAACAAATACTCCATCTCCTAACTTGGTAGCTCCATTAAAATAAATGGTACAGAGTCTTCAAGATGCCATTCAAGGGTATCTACCTATGTTGATTTGTGGGAAGTGTGTATTCTTTTTGTGTTGGACAGTTATCATGTTTTTCATATTTTTTTTTCCTTTAAAATAAACCTCTTGTTCTTTGCTTTCCATATCGAGCAATAGTGATGCATATTTATTTCCATGTTCTCCTTCCTACTTTAGGGCTCAAAGGCTTCATATCAAGGATTGGGTATGTTTACTACAACTATAAAGGTACTGTTTTTTCCCTTTCTTTCCCACTTTCCTCTTTTCTTTAATATTTCTATTATGTTCCACTTGTCGAATTCTCTGATACCAAAACCAGTGAAAAATTTTAATTTAATATTTTCAAAAAAATGGCAAAACGGTAATTTGTCGGAATAGTCATGGAGGAAAAGCTGGGATCTTTCTAGATCTCAGATGACAAAACAAATTTCACCGTTGGAATCATCTCGCGAAATCTAGGTAATGACAATAAATTTCACACTCCGAGACTGTCGAAATTTCACTATATTTGAGGCATTTGGGCGAATCAGTTGATGACATGTGTATGGAACGCAGCTATGGGCACTAGTATGGGGGACACATGGCGCATGGGTGGGCCAAGTGTCATGCCCTTAGGCATTGCATGACTTGGGTGGATAGGATTTTGGCAGGAAAAACACATGGCCTAGCAAAGGGCCATGTGTCAAACTTGTAGGTGTCTTTCACCTAACTCAAACCTAACATAATGGTTTGAGGTGGGGGAAAGGAAAATTGTTCACAGACAAGAGAGAAAGAGAGAAAAGAGGAAAATAAATAAATGAAGAAAATAAGGAAAAAGGGAAGAAAATAAGGAAAAAATGAAAAAAAGAAGGAAAAAATGAAGAAAAGAAAGGACGAAAAGGAAGAAGAAATGAAGGAAAGGAAGAGTTGGTCTACACTCCCACAAGGTAGGTTCTTCTCCAACTTGGGATATGCTAGTCTAGGCCATTCAATATTATGGAGCTTAGCCCCAACATGGGTTGAAAGCAAAAAACGCTTTGGGAACAAACTCGTGTACATTTTCTAGGCATTTTTGATGTTGTGCAAAGTTAAAACCTATTGGAAAATATGTTGAATGTCGGATTTTTGTGTACTATTGTTCTGGGTTTCAGAATATCAGATGCATTTGTTGTAATGCTGCATGAATAAATATGTTGTTTTCAGAAAAAAAGATGGTGATATGAATATGCATGCTATAATTTTATATCATTCAAATTTGATGTGAAAATGTAGAGAAATTGCATGCTGTGTTTTTTTGGTAATTAAACTTGATAGAAAATTCAGGTTGCATGTCTAAGTTTTTATTGTATAACATGCAGTATGTGAACATATTGCATGCATGCATGTAAATGAATGGCTCAAAACAGTTTCAATGCAAACTTTGTACATTTTATGGGCATTTTGATGCCAATAACGGATTTTTGGTGCAGGTTAAAACTGCTGGAAAATATGTTTAATGTTGGATTTTTGTGTACTATTGTTTTTGTTTGTGAAAACTGGAAAAAAATTCCAGCTTTGCATGTGTTGTATCCTGTATGAATAACATGTTGTTTTTTAGAAAAGACAGTGATATGAGTATGCATGCAGTAATTTTATATCATGTAGATTTTATGTGAAAAATGTGAGAAATTCGTATGCCGTGGTTTTTCCGTAATGAAACTGGATAAAAAATTCAGGTTGCATGTCTAACTTTTTATTGTATAACATGCAATATGTGAACTTGTTGCATGCATGCATTTAAATAAATAATGTCACGCAGTAGGCTTTTTGTATATCTCACGTGCATAAGGACATCGTGTATGTTGGGTGTGAGTGCACGGCATGGCTTTGAACAAGTAGTTTTTATTGGATGGTTGTCCAACAAACATTTTATCAGAGTGTGTCCAACAAAATATTTCGGAGTGTGTCCAATGAAAAAAAAAATTAAATATATAAGAGGGTTGTCCACAAGATTATCATATAGTCCGCTCAAATGGAAATAGATCGATGGTTGTCCTCACCATTACTATCGGAGTTTGTCCAAAATGAAATAGATTGAGGGTTGTTCACGGTACTATCAAAGTCTGTCCAAATGAAATATATCGGAGGGTTGTCCATAGTACCATCGGAGTCTGTCCAAATGAATTATATAAAAGGGTTGTCCATGGTATTATCGGAGTCTATCCAACAGAATATATCGAAGGTAGTCCATGTGATATCGGAGTCCTGGCCCAAACGAAAAAGGAATATCGGAGGGTGGTCCAACATTGTAACGTCGTCTGTCCAACGAACCTTCGCGATAAATAAAATAAAAACCTTTTGTTTTAGAAAAAAAATAATTCATACTTGGCAAAAATGCATTCGCGTGAGGAAGTCATGAGGACTTGAGGCATGGGTCAGTATGGCATTCATGCAGAAAATTGCATAATTTTTACTTAATGGGTATGACTCTTGTGAAACATGGTATCGCATGCACTTTAGGTGGGGTGTAGCCCTCATATGAGATTTTCTCTACTAGGCTTTGCTCACCCCTTCATAGGAAAACCATTTTTCAGGTACTGGAGGTACACCGGCCGATGAGGCTCATCTTTAACCTTTGTTGTGAAGAAAAAGGCTAGAAAATGCCTTGTTTGCATTATGTGATTTTTGGGTTGGAAACCCATTAGTTTTTTGTAACATATGGGAATGAAAATTTCGTAATAATTTAGTTTTTGTAAAACAACACATTTTGGAAAGCTTTACTGTTTTCAAGTCCCCATAAAAGACCCACTGGCGGCGAGACAGGTTGTTGTGTCGAAATGAAAATAAAATTGTACAAAATCTGGACCCCCGTGATTCCCGGTGTCACAAAGAGGCAGCATCATAGCTCTAGGTATGCGATTACCTAGCGCTTGTTGGGCATGGTCTAGGACACGCACTTACAGATAGAGCTTAGTGGTATACCGATCTGTAGTCTAGTTGTTTGGCATTGCATCACAAATGCATGGTGTTAAAGCATTGGTTTGTGGTTACCTAGTGCTCGTAATTGATATTAACTATATCACGTGGTATCTATGTTTTTAGGTATGCACATCTGGTGGATTATTGGGCATGAGTTTAGAACATCATTATCAGTGCATTGATTGTTTGTAGTGCCTGGTAATATGTTCCACTGAGATGTATTGTGCTTCAGGAATATATGTCGATAGAACATATATAGAGTTTTGTTAACTACGGATGCATCATATCATTATGGTCAGATCTTTTGTGATAGAGTTTGAGCTCTGAGGTTGAGACTGAAAAAGCCGTTTGTTTATGAATTTTCCCCTAGGAACTAGGTGAGGGGTTGACTGATGTCGTAATTGTGAGTTAGAGGTCTCTAGACTCTACTCACTCTGCGGACCGAAGGATCAGTGAATAGGTCCGAGTTTGATGTCATCCCCGGATGAGTTGATTGATGGCACACCGGGTCATCATAAATGTATCTTCAATGAGAGTTATTACCTCCACAAAGGACAGTATTTGGATATGATTACCCTTGGGAATTTCGGGACGAAATTCTTTTAAGGGGAGGAGAGTGTAAAACCCGTGAAAAATTTTTATTTAAATTTTTCAGAAAAATGGCAAAACGGTAATTTGCTTGAATAGTCATGGAGGAAAGTTTTATTTTCTAGATCTCGACACGAAACAAATTCACCATTGGAATCGTCTCGCGAAATCTAGGTACGACGTCACCTGCTGAATCTCCGAGACCGTCAAATTTCACACATTTTGAGGCATTCGGGGCAAATCACTGACCTATTAATGCCAAGATAGTGAACATGTTCCATGTAGCATTGGCATGGGGGACACATGGAACATGGGTGGGCCAAGTGTCATGCCCTTAGGCATTGCATGACTTGGGTGGATAGGAATTTGACATGAAAAACACATGGCCTAGCAAAGGGCCATGTGTCAAACTTGTCTTGTGTAGGTGTCCTTCACCTAACTCAAACCGAACATAGTGGTTTGAGGTGGGGAAAAGGCAAATTGTTTGTAGAAAAGAGAGAAAGAGAGAAAAGAGGAAAAGAAAGAGACAAAGAA
The DNA here is from genome assembly GCA_016808115.1 of Tetrastigma voinierianum. Lineage (NCBI taxonomy): Eukaryota > Viridiplantae > Streptophyta > Magnoliopsida > Vitales > Vitaceae > Tetrastigma > Tetrastigma voinierianum. The sequence continues at coordinate 36,721 of JAEQBH010000679.1, read as the reverse complement.
AATAAGGAAAAAATGAAGAAAAGAAAGGAAGAAAAGGAAGAAGAAAAAAAGGAAAGGAAGAGTTGGTCTTACACTCCTATTGGGCAGTAGGTTCTTTTCTCCAACTTGATATGTTAAGTCTAGTGGGCCATTCAATGGCCATGGAGCTTAGCTCTCAACATGGGGTTGTTTAAAAATAGTTCGGGAACAAATCAGTATTATTTTCAGGCATTTTGATGCCATAAAGGGATTTTTGGTGCAAGCAACTGCCTGAAAATATGCTTGAATGCCGATTTTTTTGTACTATTGTTCTTGTTCAGGAATACTGGAAAAAAATTTTAGTCTGTAAATGTAAGAGATTCTGTATGAAAACATGCTGTTTTGATACTGCAGATATGAGTATGCATGCCATAATTTTATATCATGCAGATTTGTTGTGAAAATGTAGAGAAATCGCATGTTGTGTTTTTCTGGTAATGAAACTGGATAGAAAATTCGGGTTGCATGTCTATGTTTTTATTAGATAAAATATGAGGTGAACTTTGTTGCGTACGCCAAAATGAATGGTCTAAAACAGTTTGAATGCAAACTATGTACTTTTTCTAAGCATTTTGTTGCCAAAAACGGATTTTTGGTGCAAGTTAAACCTGTTGGAAAATATGTTGAATGCTGGATTTTTATTTACTATTGTTCTTGCCTGTAAAACTGAAAAAAATTGCAAGTAGGTAATGTGTTGGCTTCAAAGGAATACATGTTGTTTTTTGGAGGAAAAGATGGTGTGATATGAGTATGCATTCAAGAATTTTATAACATAGCCGATTTGATGAAAATGTAGAGAAATCGTATTATGTTTTTCCAATAATGAAACCTAATAGAAAATCTCACTTGAATGTCTAAGTTTTATGGTATAACATGTGTGATGAACCTGTTGCATGCACATGCATTTAAATAAATAATGTCATGCAAGAGGCTTTTCGCCTATATCTCTAATGTGTATGGGGACATCGTGTATGTCAGAGTGCACGTATGATCTTTGAACAAGCAGTTTTTATCGGATGGTTGTCCAACAAACATTTTATAGGAGTGTGTCCAACAAAATATTTCGGAGTGTGTGCAATGAAAAAAAAATGAAATATATCGGAGGGTTTTTTATAGTACTATCGGAGTCTGTCCAAACGAAATAGATCGGAGGGTTGTCCACCAGACATTCGAGTTTGTCCAAATGAAACATATTCTGAGGGTTGTCCACGCACTACTCCGAGTCCGTCCAAATGAAATATGCTCCGAGGGTTGTCCAAGGACACGGAGTCTCATTCCAATAGAAATATATCGAAGGGTAGTCCACAGTATTATCGGAGTTTGTCCAAATGAGAGAAAAAAAAAAGGAATATTGGAGGGTGGTCCAACATTGTATCGGAGTCAATCCAACAAACATTCGCGAGAATTAAAACAAAAACCTTTTTTTTTAGAAAAAAAAAATCATACTTGGAAAAAATGTATGTGAGTATAGTTAGTGAGACCTGCGTAATGGGTTTATATGTGGTATCCATGTAGAAAATCGCATAATTTTTTGGGCTTGAATGAGTATGAATTTTAGAATACATCGCATGTGCACTTAGTGGGGTAGCCTCATAGGGAGATTTTCTTTGCTAGGTTTGGCCTCACCTGGTTTGGAAACCATTTTTCGTGCATCGGAGGTATGTCGGGCGCTGAAGCTCATCTTTAACCTCGCTGTGAAGAAAAAGGCTAGAAATGCCTTCGTTTGCATTCGATTTTGGCTGGAAACCCATTTTTTTTGTATTACAATGAATGAAATGTTGTATTTAATTTAGTTTTGTAAAATTAAATACATTTTGGCAAGTTTTACGGGTTTTCCCGAAGTCCCCGTAGTAAAAAGGACTGAAATTATGTTACTATAGGTTGTGTGGAAATGAAATGAAAAAAAAAATTTGTTTAAAACGACTCACACTGGGGTGTCATAAAGATGTATCGTAGTTTAAAGCATTACTCCAAGGTTTGTTTGGCATGGGTTTAGGGACATGCAAGCTATGGTATAGAGCTTAGTATGCGATTACCTATAGCTCTATTGGTACAAGCATCATAGCTTAAAAGTTAGAGCATTGGTTTGTGATTACCAGTTGCTCGTAATTGATATCAATCGCCACTAATGTGGTATCCGTGTTTAGGCATGTGAATACCTAGATTGCTGGGTACGAGGTTAGAACACTAAGATCGCGGTGCATTTATTGTTTATGTGTTCTGATATGTTCCATGGGAGATGTATTGTGTTGTTTGAAAATATATGGGCAAAGTGATAGAACATATATAGAGTATTGTTTAATCGAAGGATGGTAATCATATTCATTATGGCTGTATCTTGTGTGTGATAGAGTTGAGCTGTGTGAGGTTTGGTGACCCTCCTGAAAAGCCGCGTTTAAGAATTTTCCCCTAGGAACTATGGAGAAGGTTGACTGGATATGTCGGAATTGTGAGTTAGAGGTCTCTAGGCCTCTACTCACGGTGGATCAAAGGATCATGAATAGGTCCGAGTTTGATGTCATCCTCGAGATGGAGTGATTGATGGCAACACTGTGAAGGGACCCAACCCAAGTTTCCTTTTCCTAACTCAGGGGGACCCTCCCGGCACTCCTACGGATTCGAAAAAAAAAACCCTTTCATTTCTTTTAAACATTTTTAAAAGTGAATCCGTGGAGCGAACCCATTTATGCAATTACGTTTTCCATTAAAATCTTATAAAACATGGTGGGACAAATTTTTATTTTTATTTCTTTTAAACATTAAACCCTTTATAGAAAATGGGGCGAGTTTTGTTTTCGAACATGTCCCAATTACAACACCCGTAATAAAACAATTTAATTTACTCCACATCCAACAATGGGACATCAAGTCCACCACAACAAATTTCAAATCAAACTTTAAAATCATTTTCTTTTTTTAAAACCTATATACATTACAAAATAAAGGTGCACAAGTAGTTATTTACAACAAAAACTATACATTTTCAAAAAGTTAGTCGTCACGTGAGGCGGAGTGTCACTGGCCCGAAGGATGCTCGAACTGCACGTCAGTCTCTGCCCTTGAAAACATTTGGAAAAAGGGTGAGCTAAAGGAGCTTAGTGAGAGTATAATTCATTGGAAAATAATGTTTCCCGATATAGTTCAAATACAATGTGTAAAACAGTTGTATAGAGATCTCATTTCAATAAACATTTACTTTGCATTCTTTTCCTTTCTATTCAAATACAACGTGTAAAACAATTGTATAGAGATCTCATTTCTATAAACATTTACTTTACTTTCTTTTCCATATAGTTCAAATACAATATGTAAAACAATTGTATCAACATATATTTTCAATATACTTTCTTTTCCTTTTTGAATTTGTCATATCCAATAGAACCCGCCTACCGTTAACTACCGTTGGTCCATGAAAGAACCTTCTAGGAAACAATCTTACGATCACGGAGTATTTGAAAAGAAACCTCAGAAATGCATTGCCCTACCGTTAACCATCGTTGGCCCATGAAAGAACCTATGAGGAAACAGTCTTACAATCACCGATGACCCAAAAAGGAACCTCTGATAAATCGTGCCTTTCTTTTCATTGCTTTTTCGTGCATGGCAATATCATCCTCTTCCTTCCTCTATAAAAAATCTAACCGCTCAAGAAAAGTATCTGCAAATGCAGCGTAAAAATCACTGATCGACTCCTTTAAACTTTATCTTTGTAACATAGGGTAACCATGGATTCAAACATTTTCATATAAACATGTATATATAAAATATACATTCATAAACATTTCATTTCATATGAAAACCATAAATCATGCTTTATAAAACTATGGAAACCATAATCATTTCATATTTTCTCAATATAATAATTTAAAGTCAAAAAAACCACATTTTTTTGTTTGAACATTTATAACATAGATATGTTGGTAAACATTAATATATATATATATATATATATATATATATATTCATAAACATTTACATTTCCCTCACCTTAGTTATTTAAGCCCTCTTTCCTCCTTTAAACAAAACTCCACCTCCGCCTTGTCCTTTATCCCTTCCCTCCACCACAAGTCACATTCTCCATAAAATCCATTAACATCCATACCTTAATCATGTTCAATTAAACCATTAACTATGCTATACTTTCGGCAACCCTTAAGCATTTAATCACGTCCAATTGATTAAAATCAATTGAACTCAACCTCTTTTGTTCTCATATGATTTTCTTATGCTAACTCCTTAGAGTACTACCCCATACAATAGCCCACAACATGCCTTAAATGGTCATGCCAAAAACCCGGCTATTCAAGTCAGCATAACCAAGCAACCTGCACACTTGGTGCAAAAAATAAATTTTCAGGCATGTTCTGATCAACCCCTGTACTCTACAGGAATATGGATAGAATCGTGACTCAATGAGATCTCCATAGAGTCCAAGAACACACAAAACGGAGTTCGGACGAAGAAGTTATGGTCTTTTCATTCAAAACTGGTCAATTTACTCTGTTTACACTGGAAACAGTCTGTGATACCCGATTTCAAGGGTCTTAATCTATAATTTGACACTTATTCTTTATACTTATTTAGAGATACGGTTCTTAGGGTTCTTCTCCAACTGGAATCACCCAAATCGGATCAGAAACTCAGAACTATCCTAAGCAGCAGGGTTACTCGATTTTCAAACAAAACCCCGGCTTGTCTAAACATAAGCTCCCTTTGAATGCATTTACGGGTCAAATGGTGAATTTGGATTGACCTATTTCAAGGAGATATGTTCTCCTATCAGTCTGATTTAATAATGTATTTGAATCACTCAATTCGAATGAGTGATGGTGATTATAGCGAAATATAGTCATGGAGTCTTAAAAAACGAGAACATAAAAGCATGAACATGGCACCACTTTGAATGCATTTTAAGTCCAAATGGGTCGAATTTGGATAGACCTATTTCAGGAATATGTTCTCCTATCGGTATAGTTTATCCTTGATTTTAATCACTCGGTCGGATGAGTAATGGTCGATTATGGCAAAATACGAGTCATGAGTCTTAAAGAAATAGGAAACTGATATTTGCACGAACATAGCTCCACTTTGAATGCCTTTTGAGTCCAAATGGGTGGGTGGGTAGACCTATTTCAGGATATGTTCTCCTATCAGTCTAGTTTTCCAGCAATTTGAATCACTCAATTCGGATGAGTGACGAGTTATGGAAAAAAGCAGGTCATAAGTCGGAGAAAAAAAACTGGACAGCATCTCCTTGGACACACACATGCCCTTAGACATAAATTAACTCGAGTAGGAGAAAAACCCTACCTCAAATGGTGTGGTTTCCCGGGACATCGCCTTTTCTCAGTTTCCATGAAAACCCGAACCTTGGACCTTAAGCGAGAATCTTGTGATTAAGTACCCACATTAGCCCTCGTCATGGGTCGGCTTTAATTCTTGACCTAGCAGTCCAAATGACGATCCGTGAATGAGAAGATTATTTCTCTCTCTCTCTCTCTCTCTCTCTCTCTCTCTTACTCTCTCTCTTATGGTTTGGCTGAGACCAAAATGACAGCTTTTTGGCCATGTTGATTTTTTGGGCTTTTATAGTATGGAGACGTGGCCCACCTAGCGTCACGTGTCACACTTCTTTGGTTCCGTTTTGGCTCTGAAATAATTTATTTCATCCCGGTTTCAGTTTCATCTATCTTAAATGGATATTCTTTAAACATTTGAAATTTTTCTGGATTTTTCTAAAAATTTCGTTTTCATGGTCCACTCGATGCCCGTCGCCTCGAATTTCGTGAAAATTCGACTATCTCGGAATTCAACGAAATTCGACTAAGAACTAGATTTCACGAGACGGATTCAACGGTGAAGTCCATTTCGTCATCCGAGATCTAGAAAAATTTCAGATTTGTCTATGGCAAATTACCGTTTTGCCCTTTTTGAGAAAAATTGCATTTTCACCCCTTAACATAATTTCGTTTGTCTATTTCCAGCTTCTTTGGAGCTCGATACATTATTATGAGCAGTTTTTATTTCGGGCTTTTTTTTAAGAATTACTATTCATTTTAGTACATTTCAGTCAAATATCTAAGCAATCGAAAATGAAATTACTATTCATAGGCTATCGTCAAAGGTCTTACAATTCATTCCACCTTATAAAAATTTCATCCTTGATATTTAAATATCATACCTGACTAAAACAAGTGTGGATATTGAGTTTGCATCTGATCTTCACGTTCCCATGTTGCTTCCTCTCTGTCGTGATTCATCCACAACACCTTCACTAAAGGAATCACTTTGTTCCGAAGAACCTAATCCTTTCGATCAACAATCTGAACCGGTCTTTCTTCATAAGTCAAGTTTTCTTTCAATTCAACCGGTTGATCTCTTAACACATGTGAAGGATTTTCTATATACTTTTGAAGCATAGAAACATGAAAGACATCATGTATTATGGCCCGGTCGGGTGGCAGCCTCAAACGTCACGCTACCTCCCGATTCTTTCCCGCGATCTCACCAAGGTCCCATATAGCGGGGACTTAACTTCCCTCTCTTTCCGAATCGCAACACCCCTTTCCAGGGTGATATCCTTTGAAATACATGATCCCCCACCTGAAATTTTAGATCTCTCATTCGGTTATCAGCATAACTTTTATGTCGATCTTGTGCTATCTTTAATCCATACCTAATAACCTTAACATTATCTGTGATGACCTGAACAATTTCTCGACCTAACAATTTTCTCTCACCTACCTCATCCCAACATAATGGAGTCCTACACTTCCTTCCATATAAGGCCTCGTAAGGCGTCATTTCAATGCTTGATTAATAACTATTGTTGTAGACAAACTCCATTAATGGTAGATATCTATCCCAACTTCCTTTAAACTCTAACAAACAAGCCCTGAGCATATCTTCCAATGTTTGTATGGTTCTTTCAGATTGGCCACCCGTCTGAGAATGGAAAGCCGTATTGAAATGTAACCTAGTACCCAGAGCTCTCTGTAAGCTAAGCCAGAATCAGGAGTAAGCGAGTGGATCTACGTAGTGATACTATGTCGATGTCGTGCCGTGAAGTCGCTTGTGATCTTTTATATGCTTCGGCCAACTTCTCAATTGAGTCACTATTTTTCATAGGTAGGAAATGGGCTGATTTCGTCAATCTATCAACAATCACCCATATCGCGTCATAACCACTCTGGCAACGCGGCAGTCCTACCATAAAATCCATCGTGATTTTCTCCGTTTCCAGCGAGGGATTCGGAAGAGGCGTAAGAACCTGCGAGTCTTTGATGCTCAACATGACTTGTGGCGACAAATGAGACATGCGAGACAAACTCTGCAACATCTTTCTTCATACCCCTCCACCAGTAGTGTTCCCTCAGGGTATGATACATTTTAATGTTTCTCGGATGCATCACATATGCAGAAGAGTGAGCCTCTTCCATAATTTCTTTCTTTAATTCTCCCACATTCGGTACACATAATCTGTGACCCATTATCAATGTACCATCTGCTCGTACTGAAAATCCCTTTAGCTGCCCAGACTCGGCTTCCCATTAGTAGTTTTTATTGGATGGTTGTCCATAGTATTATCGGAGTCTGTCCAAATGAAATAGATCGGAGGGTTGTCTACTATACTATCGAAGTCTGTCTAAATGAAATATATCGGAGGGTTGTCCATAGTACCATCGGAGTCTGTCCAAATAAAATATATCGGAGGGTTGTCCACGGTACTATTGGAGTCTGTCCAACTGAAATATATTGGAGGGATGTCCACAGTATTATCGGAGTTTGTCCAAATGAGAAAAAAAAAAAAGGAATATCGGAGGGTGGTCTAACATTGTATCGGAGTCTGTCCAACGAACCTTCGCGAGAATTAAAACATAAACCTTTTGTTTTAGAAAAAAATTCATACATGGCAAAAATGCTTGTGTGAGGAAGTCGGTGAGGACACGAGGCATGGGGCTTGGCATGTGGCATTCATGTAGAAAATTGCATAATGGGTATGAATTTTGTGAACATGGCATTGCATGTGCACTTAGGTGGTGTAGCCCTCGTAGGAGATTTTCTCTTTTGGGTTTTGCACACCCCGTCGTGGGAAAATCATTTTTCAGGTACTGGTGGTACGCCGGGCGATGAGGCTCATCTTTAACCTCGGTTGTGAAGAAAAGGGCTAGAAAACACCTTGTTTGCATTATGTGATTTTTGGGTTGGAAACCTAGATTTTTCTTGTAATATATGGAACAAAATGTTGTATTTAATTTATTTTTGTAAAATTAAATACATTTTGTAAATTTCTGAGGTTTCCCGAAGTCCCGTAATAAAAGGACTGAAATTATGTTAGTATAGGTTGGCGTGGAAATGAAATAAAAAAAAAATTACGAAAATGACCTGAGTTTAGGGTATCTGCCTTTTTTTGCGGCCTATAAAAGCTTGATGGGTTTTTTTTTCTTCTAATCCAAACCCTATTTTATTTTGCTTTCAATTTTCCTTGGATGAAACCCTACTTGTTTCAACGAATATAGTTAAGTTGTGAGGAAAAATTTAGACCAAGATGCCACAATCTTCATCCATTTGAATGGTTCTAGGTGAAATTCCAATTTTTTTCCTGGTTTTTCATAATATTATTGAACATTTGTATTCGTGTTTCTATCACCTTTGATATAATTTTTATTTTGTGATTTAATAAAAAAGTTTCACCAACATGTAATCATTTTTTGTTAGAACGAACTAATGAAATACCAAAATTATCTAATACCAATAGGAAGCCAAATAGGGATTCGGGATATTGACATATGCATATGTAGTGTCATCCTTATGAAAAATAGGTAAAAAGTGTATAAATAGATGTAAGCAAATTTTTGTATATCATAAAATGTAATCTTCCTTCAACATAATGATGTATTTTGTGATCTATTACTTTTTGGGTTTGTAAGAACTACCTTTGTTGAGATAAAACTCCTTGAGCTTTGCATGCTTTTAAAATTTTCACCTGTCTATTCCATAATATGGGAATTTGTTCAAAAGCTTTTCTAGTTGGAAAAACTTCTATGTTTTTAATACTCTGGAATATATTTTGTACAAAGTTTGTGTCCTTATATTGCAAGGATGTATTTTCTCTTATTCTACACACAATTTGAGTGCAGGCTTTCCTTGACTAAAAGGTGAATACATGCAATGTTCAAGAAATCCTTAAATTATTTTATCCTAGATTTTTGAACTTTCCTTTGTGATATTGCAATAATGGCACAAATAAAAAATCCTGGATTTTCAAACATCCCTTTGTGAATTATTTTATCGTGGAGTTTCTATCCTGGATTTTTGAACTTTCCTTTATAAAAATAAAAAATCTAACGATGTATTTGTTACTAAGACAATTAATGTCAAAGAACTATGTCATCAATTGAGACTAATGTCATCCGTCTAAACAGTGTGGACAAAATATATAAAAAAAGTGAAAAAGAAAATGACAAACAAAGGAAATGATCAATGATTTTAGGAACTTTCCATTTTGGTATCCATGATTATATTACTACTTATTTTTAGTTTCTGTTCATTAATATCATCATCTCTTGAATAATGTTTTGAACACTATACTATGATCCTTATGACTTTTGTTTTGATTAATAGATTTTTCTATTTGCATTAAAAGGGTGTTTTTTCTTCAATTTTGTTTTGGCATCCATCTCTATTTAATGTATCAAACTGCATCTATGTTTGATATATTATTGTAATTGAAAGTATCTTATATTGCTAGTTTAATACTTGTTGTTTATATTTTATTAATGTTGTCTTTTCTTTTAGGTATTCAAGAAATATAGCAAAAGGAAGAAGACGATGAAGAATTAGAGACCATCTTTTTCAAATATAGCATTGTATTTTACAATTGGAGTTTGTATAGTATTTTAATCGAAATATTTTGAATTGGTTATTTTTTTTGTATGTATGAATTAAAGAGTCACGAGTAAAAGATTCATTTCATTTTGTCTTTAATATTAAAACTATGTTATGACATAGTTTATTTATTTATTTATAACTTTCAAATTAAGATATATATATATTTACATTTAGTGTCATTCTTTCTTTATTTATTCAATTAAAACAATAACTTAATTTTTAAAAGGGAATAAATTTTTGTTTCAAAATTCATTTAGCAACGAAAATATAATGTTTATTGTTGTATGTGTCTAAATTAGCAACAATTTAACTCGTTATTGAGATTTTTTGGCAACTAAATTTTAAATATTCAACAACAAAACTTTTCGTTAAAAAATGCTATTGGAGACAAAAAAAAACAAATTATGTCTTTAAAAACTATTAGATGTGAAATATTATTTTTGTTGCAAAAACTTTTTGCGATGAGGATAAGACGAAGTTCCTGAAATGAAAATGCTTTCGTTGCAAAGATGTTTTAGTGACGAATTTAAACTTTTTGCAATAAAATAATTATGTCACTATTTATCATATTTCTTGTAGTGATTGGTGGATCATATTAATAAGTGAAATGATGATACTTGTAAATGGGTAAAATTAATTTATTAAGATATAAAAGAAAAAAAATTCAAGGTATTTAATTTTGACTGCCAATGTGGACTAGGAGAAACCTGTAGGGTCAAACCTTTGACTTGGGATCACGTCTCGGACTTTGGGGTGCCTAGAATCCGTGACGTGACAATGTGGTATGAGAGCTTAAGGTTGCATCTCAGAATTTGGGGTGCCTAGGATCCGTGACGTGACTGTGACGCCCTAAAACTCGGGGGTCTCGTCGACAACCCATCGACCCGTGGAAACATGTGAATATCGGGTGTCCCGATATTACACCCATATGTCTCATGTGCTCAGACTCTTACGGACTATATAAGGTAATTCCTGTATATTTATGAATTAAATGAGCAGGAATGAGCCTATTGTTTTAGAATTTTTTTTTTTTCATACATGGCAAAAAATGCATGTGTGAAGGAGTCGATGAGGACTCGAGGCATGGGGCTTGGCATGTGGCATTCATGTAGAAAATTGCATAATTTTTACTTGAATGGGTATGAATTTTGTGAACATGGCATTGCATGTGCACTTCGGTGGGGTGTAGCCCTCGTAGGAGATTTTCTCTACTCGAATTTGCTCACCCCTTCATGGGAAAACCATTTTTCAGGTACTGAAGGTACGTCAGTGTTTGCCTTTGGTAATATAGACTAAAACCTCTTAATTTAACACCTCTACAGGAGTCTTACAACTTTCCTGTGACCATGTCAAATTGGACTGGAGTTTCTTTAAAATGAATTAAACTGATTTAAATGTTTTTGGAATTATAAATAGGTTTAGTCTATGACACTGCAAGTGCACAGGTCATACAAGTAGTAAAAAATGGATGTAAGTCCAAATATCATTCCCATAGAGATTGATTTGGATTCTTAAAATCAACTACCCCAACTACTCAAGATCCATACTATCTGAACCTTGATGATGAAGTTTGTCAACTAAAATTAAAGAATAATTGACTTAAAGATAACATATACAACTTAGACATTAAAAATAAGCTAATACATATATAAAACCAATTAATTTGACTCGAATCAGCTTCAGAAAATGAACACTAATAAGAAGTAATCGTGAAATAGTCACTGCGATCATAACCCATTCAAACTTAACCCTAAATTTGGATATGGATTTGTTAAAGATGCATGATATTGCAAGTTGGATTTCTCCTTTTATTCACCAATTAAATATCCCTATTTCTCTCGAAGACAGGGGTTTAATCAGCTACTTGTATTCAACATATTCTTTACAAGATTTTGGCATTTTTCTTTCTCAATACTTCATACCCATTTATTGAGACTGCAGATTTCTTACTTCCCAACTCAAGGTTGTGTAAGATTTCTACAAACTGATTGATGACTCAGCCTTAAAATCTAAGGAATATCTCCTTTCCCTTGATTAGATCACAGCTATCACAAGGTCAAGAGTTTTCCAACAGATTAAGGTGAAATCTCTGATGATTTAAATTGATAAATAATCCCCTCCAACATCAATTATGAGTGAACTGGATATTTATCTAAGTGAACTCTCAGAGCTCAATAGTTCTTCAATAATGGTCGAACATACCCACAATTGGAATGTTCCTAACTCTCAAGAATCGCCATCTTTGTGTCACTCAAAGGCCTCCTGGAAATCAGAGTGGGATACAATCCGAATCGGTATTCAAACTATCATCGGGAACAATTATATGGAAGACACACATCAATCAAATAAATTCCACCAAATTCCAAATACTTCCTTCCAATATAGGAAAGGTCAGAACTAACACAACCAAACTAGTGAGTCGCTTAATTCTACCCACGTAGTGCTATTTTGAGCCCCGCTTATAGCAAGTTTTAAGCACTTTTGTGTACTAATCAGCTTAGCCAACCTAATCTGATACATCGAGGTCCCGGCTTTGCTACTAATCACATTTGTAGTCTATTGTTGTAGTTTCAGGTCAAATGCCTATTATCTTCAACTGAGTCTAAACACATGAACCCGAGACGACTTCGAAGATGCATGATCGAACCAGAGGAAATTTGGAGCAAAAATGCTGAAGAGAAGGAAGGCTCAGTGAAAGTTTTGAAGGGTTGCGAAATTTCGCAACCTGCAAAATTTCGCACGTTGCGAAATTTCGCAACATTGCCCTGCACCTGCTGTTGACTGCTTTTTGACTCGCTTTTTGTTTGGCTTTGTACAAATTTGCCCTTGATGTAATTTTGGTTCCCTTAGACATGGTTGTAATTTCCTTGTTACTGAGCACCTATATAAGCTCAGTCAAGCTTATAACATCAATCCACTTTCAATCCATCAATCAATCAATAAAATTAGGCACAAAGCTTCCTCTCCCTCGGCTGCTGGTGATTTTTCTCTCCCTTTCCTTCACTTTTTTGTGATGCCACTCAGCCAAACACCCTCGACGATGACAAATCAAGGGATGTTTCTACAAAACCCCTTATCCTGGAAATGAAGGCCACTGGGTGCCAGTTTTGAGGTAAGCTGCATGTTCTCATGCTTTCATGTATGTATTTATGGGTATTTGTGTTCCTGCTTACCACCTTAGGTTAAAATCTCCTAGGAATGTCCTCACTAATGTGTATTTGGCAATCTTTTTAGGTTCAGTGGATGCTTATCACTAGATCCACTGATGCCTAGTTAGTCATTCTCATTAGTTACCGTAGGTTAGGCTTAGGAGGTGTGTTCTCACCGGCTCGGGAGCACATTCTCATTAAATGCCATTTTTCAAGAGGAAAACTTTAGGTTTAGGGTTTTAGTTAAATGAAGATCCGGTTCTAGAAATGACTATATGTCATCCTCCCAACGCGGTAGTGAAAGACCCGAGGACATACTGCTAACTTCTGTAACCCTAAGCCCAGTGGCCCGAGACTTCAAGGAGTTCTCTTTTAACTTTTATTTCAATTTATTTCCAGTTTTCAACCATTCACCCACACTGTTTTTCACAAATCCTAAAAATCCAAAGAGGAAACACCATTTTCAATACACTACAACTCTTCTCTCATGAAGAAAACTCATCCCCGTGTTCGACCCTAGACCACTATACTGCAGTAGCTCGGCTACGACAGTAGGAATCCTAGGATACAAATTATGTTGATTCCGGAACACCTACTTTGCAAGTGAATCAGCTGCACTTCTGAAAAACTGCATTACAATCAACAATGGAGCACTATTAAATTGCACCCACTGCAGTTGCAATAAACTGAGAAGAGACGAATTCCAAAAATAGTCTAGATTTCATTTAAACTTAGGTAGTAAATTGTAAAGAAATTGAAAGTTCGCTTCCAACTTCAACATTCTAACAGATCGCTTGTTTAGATCCAAGAAAATAAAATAAAAGAAAATCCATTCTAAAAATTATACAATGAGTTTTCTTCTTCCCCTCTTCTGGGTCCCCAAAAAGAAAACTTAACTTAACTAAAACTGTGTACGCCTATTTATGACTTTTAGAAATTAGGCCTGATTCCAAGGCTCCAGATGGATTTTCTTAAAATCAATGGCCCAGTTCACTGTTTTAGGTCGCGACTTTAAAAGTTTGTAGCGACTTAAAGTTTTGGTCTGGTCTATTCGCTTCATCGCGGATGCCAGAACTGCTGCAACCTTCTTTCTCTGCTCGCATCATGAGCCGCGAATTCGAGCGTTTTCTCGGCCGCAACTTGTTTCTTCCGGGCCAATTTGATTTATGGTCGCGACATAAAGTCTTAGCTCGCCAAGATTGATATTTCCTGGCCATGCACTTACATTTTTCTTATTCCCGTGAATTGATGTCGTAATCTTCTTTTTCGTTGCGACATCATTCGCCGTTTCAGCCTTTGAAGTCGGGTCGTGACTCGAACTCCGAGTTGCTTGTTTTCTTGTTGCGACTTGGAATTTAGGTCGACTGCAGTATTTTCCTTGCTCAAGGTAATTTGTCGTGACCTCAAAAGTATGTCGCGACAATCCATTCTTCGTTCAGTCGCAACTACTTCTAAGTCTCAACAGCCCCTTCACTTTTCTATTTCCGTCACACCACTGCTCGCTTTGTTTAATATGTCGCGACTCCTCGATTTGATGTTGCAACTTAGTCAGATTGTTTTCTACTATTATTTTGCGTCGCAATTCCTCGTGATGTCGCGACTCCACTTCGTTGTCGCCACCGATCCTGGTCCCAACTCCCTTCATGTCAGGACTTAAAAATTGTTTTGTCTTTTCATTGCCTCTGTCGTAACATGGAATTCTAGGTCGCGACCTTAATCATTTCCCTTCCTATCTGAAATTTAGTGTTCGCACCTTAAAAATATGTCGCGACTTCAATTTTGCCCCTCATGTCGCAACCTCACTTCTTGTCGCGACATAAATTCCAGGTCGCGACCTTGATTGAAGTCTCCAACTTATATTGTCGCAACCTGAATTGCCTGTGAGAGACATTGCAAGTCCATTCAACCTACTTTTGGTCACTTAATTCTCAAAACGATGTTTGACATTATCTTCCTTGAAGTTCCTCCCGTCTTGGTCTTAGGTAGTTCTCTTATGTCGCAGCGCTTTGTTTTCTTTGCCATCACTTCGTCACGACCGTCTCTCGACTGCTTTCACTTTGATTTTTTGTTGGAATTTTCACTCACTTTAAATTTCGCAAAATATAAATTTAGTAAATAGTACATATTTCGCATAAAACAATTATATTGTAAGAAAAATAAAAAATGGACTAAAATTAATGAGTCTGACTCATCAAATCTCCAAACTTAAAATTTTTCATTCCCAAGCAAAGAAAAGAAAGATTTGTTTGTCCTCAAACAATTGAACTTTATTTTGCAAGACATTTTTCAAGCCTTAAAGCAATAATCTTCTTATTCATCCTTTTTACTTGAAAAAGGTAATCGGTAGCCTCATTTTTTAACTTCGCTTCAACCGAGAAAAAGGAATGCTTCTAACCCATTACAAATAAACTGTCAATACCGCATGTAAACAGCTTCAGCAATAATTGGATCTTGTTTTGTGAGTATGTGTAGTCTTCTTCTTTCATCTGTTGAATTAGTTAATCTTCTCAGGGACTTCTTAGAATACTAGTCAAATTCCCATAAGCTTGTTTTTCATATCGACTTCCACTAATGTAGGTAAATTCAACCTCGTGATCAAAGAGGTCTTTGTGCTTGTAATGTTAGGCTTGGGTAATTAGGTAGATAATTGGAAATTTTTAGGCTGCAAATTACCCAGATTCCATTCTTTCTTTCTGTATAATGGCCTTCATCTTTCCTCTTTTTCCTTCCTCGTAATGTAGACTCTCCCATCTTCAACTTATCAACTCAGTTCCCTTTTTACTGGAACTCTTTTCATTTCTCCTTCTTTTCAAAGAATTGGAATAGTGCAATGTTTTCTCTTCTTAGGCTTTCTATCACTCTTAGATAACTTTGGGCTAGCAACTCCCCATACCGCTGGCATTAGGGTACTAGGTGTTGAAACACCCTCCGAGCTTAATTGTTCAAGAGAGACAGGCCACAAGACAAAATCAGTTCTTTTCAATATATATATATATATATATATATATATATATATATATATATATATATATATATATATATATATATATATATTTTTGTCTCTAGTTCTTCAATTTATTTCTCTTCATCCATCCTTGTAATCCAAAAGAAATATATTCCCCCAAACTTGGTTCTTTCTACACATTAAAACATCCTTATTATAAACCGAGTAATTGGGGTTCTTGGCGTAAAGATTATCGTAAGGGAGGGATTTTAAGTTTTCATTACCACTATCGGGAAGAAATTAAACATTTTTTTTTTTTAGCCTCAAAGCAAAGGAACTAGAGTGTATGCCTCGCATATAATGAGGGTAGGTTGAAAAAGGGTTCAAACTTCCAAAGATGGCCTCTATCACTTCTTGTTAGTTGTTTTTACCTAGGATTTCGCCTTGACCAATAATATAACAAGTTCTAGGATCTTGTATCCTTGTTTGTGAATCACCCCAAAAGATGTTCCTAATCCTTCTTAAGGTTTTAAGAATTTTCTTGACCATGTGCATTGTTTTCCCAAGATTTTTATTGACTCATTGTCTATATACACAAATCATCTTATTTGTTCTTTCAATTGTGTACCTTTTCCAAATTCTGCAATTTAAACTTTATTCAAACTAAACCGCAACTTCTTATTTCAATTCAATAGTTCTTGCTCGTTTCTTTTACAAGTGTTGTTCGATTTAAATAAGCACACAGTCCTTATACAAATAAAGCTCGAGTACATAGACCATTTCTTGCACAAACAATGAATGACACAAACAACACAATTCATTTACTCAGATCCATGCATCCAAAACAAATCACTTATTCAACAATCGAGTCAAATCAAGTATTTCACCAATGTATAAGTCTCCCTTGGACAGAAACTTATTGAAAATAACAACACAATTCATTAATTCAAAAGAACACATCACAAGACATTTTCAATGAACTTCTTTGAATTTATATTCATTATGATGAAGAAATACAATGAAGAAAAGAAAAGATATACTTATGCTTTCTCACTTCTCCCTTTTCTTGTAAAAGTTTTTGGGTATTATGTTAGGAGGATCTAAGTCAAAGGTTGCTAAGCATGGGGAAAATTGGGAGAAGGTCATGTTTTCTTATGGAACGTCGCGACATTAATGCCTAAGTTACAACACTAATTTCTACACTAAATGTCCCATTTAAAGTGGCAACGCCCAAATCAAAAGTTTCAAAACCTTTATTATTGCATTTTAGAAAATTCTGGTCGCGACCTACTTAAGTTTTGTCGTGACTTGAAATGTGGTCCTAACTAACAAATTGGTGTTACACTTTATTTCTTCCTTTCTTCGCTTCTCGTCGCGAATTTCCAAATTTTCTAATGCTCATACTGGGCTTTATTTCAGTCCTTTAAAACTCACATACTTTGTTAGACCTCAGCACGAAATACAAACACTAAATTAAACAATAATCACTGGGCGACCCCAAAAGTGGTCATGACCAATAAAGTATGTCGCGACCTGAGAAATTTTTATGGTCTTCAAGATTAGTTCAAATTCATACAAGACTGAATCAATAGACCAAATTCCAACAAACACCAATAATCAACTTTCATCATTCAAATATAAAGAAGAATCATACATCAGATTCAATATTGAATGAAAAATAAACTCCCCAAACTTCAATCATTCATTCTCCCAAAACAATTAATATTTAACATAGGGTATGGTACTTCCCCTTGTAGTTAATTTCTGCATATTCTATCTGAGAAATCCTTAGATCCTTCCATTTTTCTCTTGCAGCTTCATTGTCATTGAATTTAAACGACACATAAAACAAAATAAGAGTTTAAACTTAAAGGAATCAAAAGAATTCAAAATTAGCTATTTGAACTCATTATAAACAAATAGAATCAAACTAAAATTGTAAAAATAAAAGTCAAATGTTAAAAATAGGAAAAAAACTCATTTGGTCAGCTCCCAAGCAAATACCAATTTGTAGTCTTTAGCTGGACTTGCTGCTATGAATTTCTTGTTTCAGCAATTTTCTTCCTCTTAGAACTAGGAATCAATCATATTTCTTTCAAGATATTGCTTTAATCGTTGACCATTTACTTTAAACTCTTCTCCATTACTAGTTTTCAATGTCACTGCCCCAAAGGTTGTACTTGACACCACTGTATAAGGGACACTCCATTTTGATTTCGCTTCGAAAAGTCAGAGTCTGAGTTAAACACAGACCTCGATCTCCCGCCTTTGAATTCCCTCCTCAAAATATTTTGATCATGTCATTTCTTTATCTTATCCTTGTAAATTCTGGCATTATCATAAGCTTCATTTCTCAGCTCTTCCAATTCATTCAGCTAGAGTAGTATTTCTTCCTTAGCAGCTTTGAACTCAAAATTCAACTTCTTGATGGCCCACATAACCTTGTATTCCAATTCAAGAGGTAGGTGATAAGGTTTACCAAAACAAGTCTCGTATAGGACACTCCAATGGGAGTTTTATATGCGCTTGTAAGCCCACAATGCATAATCAGTTTTAAAGACCAATCTTTTCGCTGAACTCACAGCCTTTTCGAGGATTTTCTTTATCTCCTATTGGAAATTTTAGTCAGCCATTGCTTTGAGGATGATAATCCAAACTCATTATGTGTTTTATTCCATATCTCTGCTCATGAGTTTCTCAAACACTTTGTTTGCAAAATGGCTTCCTCCATCTTCACAATAGTCCTCGGTGTCCCAAATCGCTTCAAGACATTTCTTTGTAAGAATCCTACAACTCAGATTTGCATCATTCTAGGACAAGCTGTTGCTTCCACTCCATTCGATACATAATCCACATCTAGGAGTATGTATATATTTCCAAAAGAAGATGGAAAAGACCCCATGAAGTCTATTCCCCATACATCAAATAATTGCACCACCAGGATACCATGCAGGGGTATTTCATGCCTTTTTCTAATATTTCCCATTCTTTGGCACTGATCACAAAGTTTCACCATCAAAGCAACTTTGAAAAGGTCACAGTCAAAACCTTGATCGGAGAATTTTGTGGGTTGTTTTGTCTCTTACGAAGTGTCCTCCATAAGGTGATGCATGACATTCTTTGTAAAATTTTCCTTGTTCACTTTCCGGTACGCACCTTCCGATGATCATATCACTACTCTTTCTCAATAATAGTAATAGTTCCAGATGTAAACCTACCATCGCTCATTAATTTCTTCCTCTACCGGTAGTCGACTCCGTGGCATCACTCCACAAGCTAGAAAGTTCACACTATCAGCATACCAAGGTAATTGGAATGACAACTGAAATAACTGCTCATCTGGAAAATTTTCTGATATTTCCTTTCTTTTCAAAGTAGTCTTTCAACTCGACAAGTGATCAGCCATCACATTGTCACAACCTTCTATCCTCGATCTCGACATCCGATCGCCTTAGCTTAGCTTCTCGTCATCAAATATTTGATTATAGCATGATCAGTATGGATAATGACGTGGGACCCCAATATATATGGCCTGAACTTTTCACATGCAAACACCATAGCCAGCATCTCTTTTTTAGTAGTCGAGTAATTCTCTTGAGCTTCACTAAATGTTTTGCTAGAATAGTATATGGCCCTAAACACTTTGTCATCTTTCCGGTCCTAATACAAATCCTCCTATCAGATAGTCACCTGCATCACACATAATCTCAATTCTTGTTCACTAGTTTAGCCATGATAGGAGCTTCAACTAATCTGGATTTAATCTCCTCAAATGAATTTGTGCAGGACTCATCGAAATTAAACTTGGAATCCTTCTCCAGTAATCTACATAATGGTCTTCCTATTTTTGAGAAGTCTTTAATAAATCTTCTATAAAAGCCAGCATGTCCCAAGAAAATTCTTATTCCCTTGACTATTGTTGGTGGCATACGAGTCTTTATAATGGAAACCTTTGCTTGGTCCACTTCCAACCCTGCTGCAGAAATTCTATGCCCAAGTAAAATCCCTTCTGTTACCATGAAATGGCATTTTTCCCAATTCAAAGCTAGGTTTTTTCTTGGCATCTGTGAAGTACTGTCCCCAAGTTCTGTAGACAATGTTCAAAATTGGATCCATAAACTGTAAAGTCATCCATGGATATCTCCATAACCTCCTCTGCTAAGTCTAAGAACATAGACATCATGCATCTTTGAAAAGTAGCAGGAGCATTGCATAACCCAAATGGCATTCTTCTAAAAGAAAAAGTACCATAAGGGCATGTAAAAGTAGTTTTCTCCTAGTCCTTAGGTGCAATAGAAATTTGGTTATATCCTGAATATCCATCAAGAAAACAGAAATGAGGATGTCCTGCTAACCTGTCTAACATCTGATTAATGAAAGGCAACGAAAAATGATCTTTCCTGGTTGCAGTATTCAATTTTCTGTAATCTATACACACCCTCCATCCTGTCATAGTTCTTGTAGGAATTAGTTCATTCCTTTCATTTATGATCACAGTGAATCCAATTCTTCTTAGGAACCACATGGAATGGGCTCACCTAAGGACTGCCTCATATTGTATAAATAAATCCCGTGATTTAGCCATTTCGCATTTCTTTTTCTTACAACATCTTTCATAACAGGGTTCAGCCTCCATTGGTGTTCAACTGATGTTTTTACATCATTATTCAACAGGATTTTGTGCATGCAAATAGAAGGACTGATACCTTTTAGATCTTCAATTGACCAAGCAATAGCCTCTTTGTATTTCTTTAGAATTTGCAGCAGCCTCCGTTCTTCGCTTTCAGTCAATTCAACTGATATGATTACCGGTTTCCCCTTTTCTGGTTCTAAGAAAGCATATTTCAGATGACTAGCCAATTCTTTCAAAAATTACCCTTCTACACTAGTCTCCTGGCTGCTTGAATTTTCTTAACTGTTTTCATTTAAACTCAAGAATGTTTCCCCATTTTGCAAACTAGAATGCAGTAGTTCATAATCAACACTCTCAATATACTGGAAATTCATCTCATTTTCATTGATAGAATGCTGAAGGTTACAATCAGAGATCAAGTCAAAACTGATAGGACTACTGTTATCTACAACATTACAATTTTCTGTATCAACATCAGAGTGTGTCAATATTTTGTCCAGATTGAAGTGCACTGCTTCATTCCCCACCCTCGTGGTCACCACCCTTTCACATCAATCATAAGTGTACCCTCGTTGTTAAGAAGGGGCCTTCCTAACAAATGTAGGGACCGTTGTCTTCTTCCATTTTCATAACCACAAAGTCCACAGGGAAGATAAATTTCTTACCTTAACAATATCTTCAAGAATAACACCTCTAGTCGGGAAACATGGATCTATCACCCACTATAGTATAGTTGTCATTGCAAGCTCCCCCAAACTCAACTGCACTCACCGATAGGGCATCAAGTTGATGTCGGCTCCCGAGTCACATAAGGTCTTCTTAAACTCATATTTCCCTATTGAGTGTGGAATGGTGTAGCTGCCTAGGTCCTTCATTGCCGTAAACTCGAATAATCGTGACCGTAAGTGGCGCTTAAATTCACTATTCCTTCCCCAGCAATCCTCTTCTTCTTGCTCAGTATCTCCTTCAAAAATTTTGCATAATTTGGAATTTGATTGATTGCCTCTGAAAAGAGAATACTAATTTCTATATTCTTGAAAATTTCCAATAATTTAGAAAATTGTTCTTCCTTCTTTACTTTCTGAATCCTTTGTGGGAATAGGACTACAGGGGTGTAAGCCTTACCCTTCTCCTTCTGCTTTTACTCACAGCTCTTCTCAGGCAGCTCAGTTTGCACTTGCTTCTCTGTTTATGTAGTCCTCTTTGCCATGCTCTTTCCATTCTCTCCTCCAGTTTCTTTTTCTTCTTTTTGATCAATCTTCTTTCGCCTGCTCGTCGTCGTTCATCTCCGCCACTCTCAACCGGACTCCGCCATACGCCTGGGTTTTTCTGAGTGTTGCTAGGGAATGCATTTTTGTTTTGGTTTTACAAGTTCACTACAATACTTCAACCTCAGGTTTCCAAGTTCTTTAGTGGAAGCATTGGTTGATCAAACATTTTGTGAGTTGGATTTAAGAGCTTCCAACTCAGCAAATTTCTGTTCATAGGTATGGAGCAGCTTTTTGTTATCCCCCATGAACTGAAGCATCTGCTCCTCAAATGACTAGGTCCTCTTCTGACCTTGATATTCATTTCTTTGATCTCCCTTGCCATCGCCGTCGTTGTTGGAACCTTGTGGATGATACCCGCTGGAAATTCGCCCTCAAGCCACTCGTGGATCTCCTCCACCATACGAGAAGTTCCTACGGTTCAAAGGTGGGATTGTAATGTGGGCAAGTTAGTTTGGCTTTGAAATGATGGCTTCTCTGCTCTCATTCGTAATTGGCCTCCCTTAACATATGATCTTCTTCAAAGAGGTCCTCAACACTCTTCTTATCCCATCTTCCACCGCTCCACTCTGCTGAGCAGAGTGCAGTTTTATCTCGTTTATCCATCCCACGTGATTATAGCATCCAATTTGCTCTCCCATGGCAGTCATTTTGTTTAGCTCAATGATCCTAATTCTCTTGTTCCGCCATTGCTTCCGAAACTGCAGGAGCTTCATGCTGTATCTTCTGGCTAGGGTCCGCCATCAGTCCCCGCCTCCACTTTTCCTCTCGAATGCCCCACAAGAAGAAGCATCTGTGATACCCTTAGAAGTATCATTTAGAGAAATGATGCATTACTATCCATTTGTGTCTTCTACACTATGCCAAGTGCATAGACATCTCTTCAGCAGCCTTTTGTACCTTTCCCATGCAGTATACAAGCTTTATCAAACCCTCACTGAACACTATGATTTCCTTCTTTCAGTTGTGAGGGATGGGGGGAAAAATCTGCCTAGGAATGCTTCCACCAACTCTTCCCATGTATCAATCGATCCATATGGTAATGATTCATACCATGTGGCTGCAATATCTCTTAAGGAAAAGGGGAAGAGGTGTAGCTTTATCACCTCTGGTCTCACACCATTCAGCTTAACTGCGTTTGCCATCCTTAGGAATATGCCAAGATGCTCATTAGGGTCTTCAGTGGGATGGCTAGTAAATTGATCCCCGCTGAACCAAGTGCAGGATCAATGCCGGTTTTAGCTCAAAGTTGTTGGCTCCTACAAAGAGGTTGTCCGATTGTCGAGTATTCTACTGATGACAAGACCCAAAAGTCCTTTCCATTATATCTGAATTGAGGCCTCCGCTTATCGATTCTGTTCAACCGTTTATCAATTCTTTCATCTCGCCTCGTTGTATTTTTCTTCTCATCGACTTTCAAGCTCCCGCCGGTTTCTTTCCAATTCGCATCTACAAGAAACGTATCTCAGTCTCGGCTTCCTCGTGGCATTAATTATCTCTCCCGAAATGGAGACATAGGTGAGATGACTGAAAACCGTGGTATCATAAATCATATGTCCTTTTAAGTTTCTAAAGATCAGAAGCCAGCAAATACCGCCGCCAAACCTGCTTTTTAATATTTCTTTTATAAATGAAGAAAATGTCCAAATTAGCATTTCTCTTTGTCGAATATTGATTTATTCAAACTTTTCAATCCCCCGGCAATCTAAGCACCATAAAACTTGTTTGCCTTCTATTACATAGACTAAAACCTCTCAATTTAACACCTCTACAAGTGTCTTACAACTTTCATATGGCCATGTCAAATTGGACTGGACTTTCTTTAAAATGAATTCAACTGATTTAAATGTTTTTGGAATTATAAATAGGTTTAGTCTATGACACTACAAGTGCACAGGTCATACAAGTAGTAAAAATGATGTAAGTCCAGATATCATTCCCACAGAGATTGATTTGGATTCACAAAATCAACTACCCCAACTACTCAAGATCCATACCATTCGAACTCTCGATAATGAAGTTTGTCAACTAAAATTAAAGAATAATTGTCTTAAAGATAATATATACAACTTAGACATTAAAAATAAGCTAATACATATATACAAACTATAATTAATTTGGACTGAATCAGTTCTCTATAAAAATGAACACTAATAAGAAGTACTGTGAAACAGTCAATTTCTGCATTATAACCCATTTAAACTTAACCCTAAATTTGGATATGGATTTGTCAAAGATGCATGATATTGCAAGTTGGATTTCCTTTATTCACCAATTAAATATCCCTATTTCTCTCAAGACTGTGGGTTTAATCGGCCTACTTAGGCTCAACATATTCTTTACAAGATTTGGCCATTTTTCTTTCTCAATACTTCATACCCATTTCTTGAGATTGCAGATTTCTTACTTCCTAACTCAGGGTTGTGTAAGATTTCTAGAACCTGATTGATGACTCAACCTTAAAATCTAAGGACATCTCCTTTCCTTGATTGTAATCACGCCTAACACAGGTCAATAGTTTTCCAACAGATTAAGGTGAAATCTCTGATGATTTAAATTGATAAATAATCCCCTCCAACATACCCACAATTGGAATGTTCCTAACTCTCAGGAATCGCCATCTCTGTGTCACTCAAAGGGCGTCCTAGAAATCAGAGCGGGATACAATCCTTGAACGGATATTCAAAACTACTATTGGGAACAATTATATGAAAAGACACATCAATCAAATAAATTCCACCCAAATCTTAAATACTTCCAATTTATGTGAAAGACCAGAACTAACAATAATTCAAACTAGTGAAGTTTAGCTCAAAAATCGTGACATAATCGGACAATGGGGGCAATCAAGTTAAATTGCACCCACTACGCTTGCAATAACCGAGAAGAGACTACCCCGTAAATAGTCTAGATTTCATTTAAACTTATGCAAAGAAATTGTAAAGAAATTGGAAAGTTTGTTTCTAGCTCAACATTCTACCGTATCGTCGGTTCAGATCCAAGAAAAGAAAAAGAAAAGAAAATATATTCTTAAAAATTATACAATGAGTTTTCTCTTCCCCGTTCAAGTTCCCAAAAGAAAAATAACTTTACTAAAACCGTGTATGCCTATTTATAATTTTCAGAATTTGGGCTTGATTCCAAGGCTCCATGTGGGATTTCCTTAAAAATCAATGGTCTACCATCGCTTAAAGTCGCGACTTCCGTGCTCAGAATGACTTAAAGTTCCGGGTCTGGTTTGTTCCGGTCTCGTCAGGACAACAAGAATCAAGTTGCAACCTTCTTTCTCTTGTTCCTGTAATTGCTGAGCTGCGACCTGATGTTTTCTGTCGCAACTTGTTTCTTCAGTTGCAAGTTGATTTATGGTCGCAACATAAATTCTTAGTTGTTAGTAGTGATATTTCTGGTTGCGACCATTTTTCTGCTCTCGGGAGTTGATGTCATACCTCAATTCAATGTCACATCTTTTTTCTATTGGGCGATGCTTATTCAGTTGTCTCGAGCCATTAAGATGGTCGTGACTCAGAATTGCTAGGTTGCTTGTTTTCTTGTTGCGACTTGGAATTTAGGTCGCGACCTTAAAAATATGTCGCGACTTCAATTCTGCCTCTCATGTCACAACCTTACTGTCACAAATATTTTAATCACACAACCCTTCGTTTGTCAACATAAATTCTAGGTCGCGACCTTGATTGAAGGGTCCAACTTATATTTTTGTGGCAATCTGGAATTGCCTAGGAGAGACATTGCAAGTCCATCTAGCCTTATTTCTTTGGTCATAACCTCAAAACGTGTCGCAATGCTATCTTCCTTGAAGTTCCCTCCCCGTATTTTGTCTCAACAAGTTCCTCTTATGTCGCAAATGCTGCTTGCTTTTGCCATCACTTTTAATTTTTACTAGAATTTTCACTTCCGCTTTAAATTTCTGCAAAATATAAATTTGGTCAATAGTACATATTTCTGCATAAAAATAGGCAATTATATTGTAAGAAAAATTAGAAAAATGGACTAAAAATTCAATGAGTTTTTTATTCATCAATCGGGCGATAAGGCTCATCTTTAACCTTGGTTGTGAAGATAAAGGGCTAGAAAATGCCTTGTTTGCATTCTGTGGTTTTTGGGTTGGAAACCTAGATTTTTTTGTATTATATGGAACAAAATGTTGTGTTTAATTTAGTTTTGTAAAATCAAATACATTTTGGCAAGTTTTCTGGGTTTTCCCAAAGTCTCCGTAGTAAAAAAGGACTGAAATTATGTTAGTACAAGTTGTGTGGAAATGAAATGAAAAAAAAAAATTTGTACAAAATGGCTCCTTGACTTAGTGGTGCCGTTGACAACGTGGTATTAGGAGCTTAAGGTCATGAATACTACAAGAGCTTCTGTATGACTCCATGCTTAGTTTTTTGTTTTCCGTCTTTGATGCATTAATTGTAGCTATTGTTAATGGATTTATTATAATTATGTGTTATGAAATGGTGGTGTGAGCATTGAAATTTGTTTGAGAATTTAAATTACATTCTATTGTTGCATAAATTGATGCAATGAATATTATTGATCATGGTTGTGTGGAGCTCAATTGAGGTCTTGACCGCTATTAGGGTTAGGTTCACATGATATGTCATATTGTAATTTTCATGTATAGTAAAAATAATTTAATTTTCATTTTTCAAAGTACTATTAAAAACTACTTTAATTTATTATGTTTGCTTCTTCATGAAAATCTCAAAATATTTAAATATAAATATAATAACTTGAAATTTACATATTCTAAAAATTATTTAAATTTTAGATTAACAAGTTGTAAATAAAATAAATATGTGACATTTAACTCTGATTTTTTATTTTCTTGGGTTCTTTTCTTCCACTTTCCTTTCTTTTCTTTTCTTTTTTCCTTCGATTGTATTTTCCCTCAAATATTCCTAGAAACCAAACATAACCTTATAGATGCGTGATATGATTATTGATAGTAGGTGATGAACCACCGTCTAATTATTCTTTAATTTTAATATCAAAAAATTATATAAATTTTTAACACGTTGAATTATTTAGATAGGAGCTTCTACAACCACCTTTGGAAATTTGATCTTGATTATGGAAAATTTAGATTCAGGAGGTTGTGAAACCCTTGAGGCATGATTTCAAGTCTTATTACTATTTTGGAGTCACTTTATTTTAAAAATATTTGTTTTTAGTAGTTGCTCTATTTAATTTAGAAAGTTTGTTTTGCTAGTCAAATAGGAGATGCTATTTCTTTTTAGAAAGATTTGCTTTTAGGAGTTGCTTTATTTAATAAGTATTGTTTCCCAAGTCATAGTAAGAATGTTTTATTTTATTTAGAGCAAATATATATACCCCCTTATGTAGTCTTTGAATATCAATTCAAGTTTAATAATATTTTTAGATTTTTCTTTTTAAGATTTCTCTCTTGTTCTCTTATCTCTTGGATGGATTCCCTTGAGTGGCTAGTTCATAGTTTCTTATCCCTTTCGTGGATTCCTGGTAGTAAATATATCTCTTGTTCTCTTATCTCTGTGATCTCTGAGGGCGAAGCCTGTATTTCTCTATATCTTAAGAATTTTGGAGTGGAAAAGTATCTGTCATTCTATAACCCTACTCATTCATTTTTTTTCTCTTAACTTTCCAAATCCACCCTTCAACCACAACCTAAAAAATTTTCAAATCTCATTCCATACTTCTAAATCCTTTCCATATACTTTGTTTCATCCTAGAGACTATTACATGCCCATCATCCCTAAATCTTTTGAGAAGCCTCACCCTACACATATCCCATCATGCCTTATAGAAACCCCAAACCGTAAACTAGCTCAAAAATAAGGTTGCTTTGGGCATCAAATCGAACCTTTAACCTTCAAACCTAAAATTCTGTATCAAACCTTTATTCCATCATATATAAACCCCAAATAAACCCTATAACCTTTGAAACCATACTTGTCTCTTATCCTTTAAAGTTACATCCTATACCCCTACACTACCATAAACTCAACCATAACAAACCTAAACCAATGATCATCCATCATCATTCCGGCCCTGCATCAATTCAGGTCTATTTTTTCTTTGATGAGTTCCTTTGAAGATGAAACAAATGAGTTTCTAGAGCACAATTCTTTGAAGTAGAACCAACAAAATCTTTAGTATCTCTCTCTTTGGATGATGATGGACTGACACAACACTTGATCCTTCAACCTAAAGTAGTTCTTCGCATACATTTAAAATCCGCCATTTTGAACAAGAGTCAAATGAGTAGTGATTTTATTCAAAAGTGTTATTTTTTAAATCTATTCACTTGAACAAATAGATAACAAATATTGAAACAAGAAACAGAGAAAGAAGTGATGAATTTTTGAACCCAACCTCTTTTATTCTAACAGAGAAAAAAAAAGCAAAAACAAACTCCTCTGAAAGTTACAAGTATGCATCCCTTAAATAGAAAAATTAGTCTTAAAAATTCTCAACTAAGCTACAGCACTAGCCCAACTCTAAGAGGCACCACAACACGTAGAGCAATAGCTGAAGTGCAACAATACTTTCTAATTTATTTGACCAATCCAACTTGGTGGCTCCTAAAAAAAAGGGACTTCTTGAACATAACACACATACTTAGTGTACAGTTTCTAAGTTTATATTTAAAAAAAAAAAAAAGCAAAATGATATAGACAAATTCGTGACACTAATTATCAACACTCTCCCTTAGTGCCAACAAACGGTTAGTAATGCCAAGAGCAATTTAAAACTTCTCAAACCTAGCTCGTGATAGAGCTTTAGTGAAGACGCAACAACTTGATCATTTGTCTCACCTCTTCACACACCCTTTGCTTTCAACACCTTTTCATGAACAAAATGGTAATGGACTTCTATGTGCATTGTATAGGCGTGAAACACTGAGTTGCTTGCAACTTAATTGTGCTTTCATTGTCACAACTGATGGGAATTGGATAATTGAAAGCAAACTCAATATCTTGAAGAAGTCATTTAATCTAATTACATTCTTGTGTTGTAGTAGTGCCTACCACATATTCATCTTCTATGCTTGATGTAAAACCTTAAAATTAGAAATTTTAAAATGGCAAAATGATAATAATACAATACCAGATAGATAGTAATAATGATAATGATAATGATGATGATGATGATGATCATAATAATAATAATAAATTTGTCTCGCAAAATCTAGTGATCCAGAAAATTTTCTTCGAATTCTGAGACAATTGGAATTTTTTACGAAGCTTTGGGTGATAAGTCGCTGATTCAAAGGGACGTAGATTTTTATGAAAATCTCGGTCGGAATGGCTTGAGATAAGTTCATTTAAAATAAATTGAACTGAAAATAAATAATTGTTTTGGGGAAGAAATAAACCCGAATGAGAGATGGACACATGGCGCAATGTGAGCCATGTATCCAATTTTTTTATTTTTTGTTTAAAAGGAAAGTAAAGGATGAAAAGAAAAGGGAAGTGATTTTTTTGTTTCTCTCTAAGATCTACTGTAAATCGACCAGGATTTCGTCTCTGAGCAAAGCCTGGCCCATGCATCGAGCTACACGTGAGTATTAAAATCTGTGAAGTCTCACAAACTCCACTAGATAAGGAATTTTCCTACTTTGAATATTTCTAAATTTAAAGGTCATTTAATGGCTTGGTTTTCTTTGAGGCCATGAGTGGTCAGAATTTCAATCCCAAAATCGTGGGACTAAGTAAGAATTTGTAGGAATTTTCTGGACTGCTTTTTGAAAGTTCTAAGCACTTTTTCGACTGTTCGCATAGTTCCGCTGAATTTTCGGACTATTTTTCGGACAATCGATAGGATGTCTCTAAACTGCTGGCAAATACGAACCGTGTGAGGTTTGATTTTGATCCCAGGACTAATGTCTTCAGGTTTTGTTGTGTGTTTTGGTATCACAGTAATTTGTTGATGAAGGAAAAAAAATGGTTCAAGGTCGTGAAGGGACCAAGAGGTGCCCAATTTTATATGGGTACGAGTTTTGGGCAATTTTGGGTGTAATGTTGGAAAAGTAAATAATATGCGATTGTATGTAAAAAAATCATGTTAATATGTGCTTGCGTGATGTATTAACATAAAAATTATGATGAATGGAAATTATATGTAGGAAAGCCACTATCCTAATTTATAAATGTTGCATGTAGTATTGACATATCATGAAATGGCATGATTGCATTTCATATGCACTCACATCGCTGCCGAGTCGGGTGTGTAGGTGCATGGTATTGGCTATTCACCATTCGTGAATGTAGTGAGCTCTGGAATTGGGACAACGTCCAAAATTGAGACTCATGGGTTCCTAAAAATAATAATAATAAATTTTCTGTGTTTGGGTGAAGCAAAATGGGGCATATCCCTCCCCCGGGTGAAAGACCCAAATTTTATTCTTGGTCAGACATATGTATCCAGTTATGAAAGTTCACGAAAGTGTCTGAAGGAGTGCAAAGCTTCATGAGACCCTCGAAATTGTGAACCCAAATAAACACACCTGATTCATAAACCAAATCGAGGGTTGTCCACTAGTTTAATCTTATGGGTGAAACACAAATGATCAATTTTCACACTTGGCGTTTGGTAAGTGTGAGGGAGTCGACGGACTTGTCAGGCATGAGGAGTCTCATCTCATGCATGACACAGCATTCCATATAGGATCATTATTTATATGGAATACATTTGATGTTTCATGTATGCCATATTGCATATGCATTTAGGCGGAAGTAGCCCTCGTAGGAAAAAATTTATACTAGGCATTGCTCACCCTTATCGTGGGACCCTTCGTGCAACAGAGGTGTACAGTTAAGGGGCTTCTACAAGGCCGGATTACGTAAGGAGGCCGATAAAGGCCTCGTATTTCCTTTGTAAAAGTATTTTCGCATAAAAGAATTGTAACTGAATTCTTGCGACTATTGTCTAAATAGTCTGCATGTACTGCGGTAAGAGGGTCATGATCAGACTCTAAACTGACCGTAATTGCCGCTTTATTTCATATTTAGATTTAATCGCGGAATGAACGGGTCCTAATAAATGGATGTATATTGGGGATATGGACAGATGGACACTGTGAGATCAATACTACTTATGTTGAGACCTTAGATGGGTTATGATTATACTGTTATACAGGTTGTATGTTGGGTAGAGCTCCCCGAAGAAAGGAGACTTTGCCCGATTTTTTGTGAAAATATGGATCTCGATAAATGGGACACAACAGTGTGGTATCGGGTTACCCGAAATCCACAGGAGTTTCGTGGGTTGACTAGTTGTCAACGGGACCCCCGGATTTAGGGTTTCATAGCTTGGTATCAGAGCTTAGGTAAACGATTACCTAGGGAGCTCGAATGTGGGTATCCACAAGTATGGTCCTAATACTTACTCATCTCAGTTAGGTATCAAGAGTCTAGGTGCACGATTGCCGAGGGCTGATGGGCATAGGTTTAGATCGTGCATTATTGTGTGTTGCGTGTTTTATGCTTAGCATGTTATGTGATATGTGTGGTGATTTGCATGAATAATATATATGGTAGATTGTATATGGAACACTAGGGTTAGAAACATAACCTTAGGGGTTCTAAAACAAATGAACATGATAGTTTGGGAACTGATTTGTATTAGTATCTAGCATTATGCACCACTAAGGAAAAAGGGATGAACGGTGTAGTTCATGATGTTAAAGTCTATTAGTAGTTGGAACATGCACTACTAGTTAAATAAGAAAATAAATATCTATTTCTATCTGACATGTGTAGATGGCAAGTCGAGGAAGAGGACGTAGAGATCGTCCATGGGACAATAGTCAACCACCACCCGTGTTTGACCCACAGGCCTTTATAGAGGCTATAGGCACTGTAGTCACCATCATTTCACAAGCGAGCGCGGTGACTGCTACCATTGCATGGACTAGTGTAACGGTGGGCCAGGGAAGGACAAGTAACCTCCAAGGGTTTCAGTCACATCATCCTCCGACATATATAGGAGGAGGGGACTTGATGGTCAAGACATCCGCTATCGAAGAGAAGTAGATGGCACACCCGAGCATCCAGGATGGGTGCTGAAAGCAAGAGGAAGGAGAATCAATATTCTTCTAATTCGGAAAGAAGCAGTTAAGACTTTTTATTCCATGATTTCAGACCTGGCCTGATATCAAGGTTAAGGCCGAACAGGCTTTACTCCTAGCCAAGACAGATGACATGTTATTACTGCCATCAGCCTGAACATATGAAGCTGACTGCCCCTCGCAGGATGATCCTGCAGCTATGGGACAATTACGCCCCAAACATCGCGGGAGTCACAGGACAAAGTTTGTTCCTCCTTACCCCATAATGGGCTAGGGGAACCTATATCAGTCCCAGGGGGTTGCACAAGCACCTACTTCTTCGTAGATAGGCCACATGGGCCAAGGCATGGGTCGAGGTCTAGGCTAAAATTTCCAGGCTGGTACTTTAGGGACCTAAAAGGTCTACGTCAGGTACCGTTGCACTGCTTACAACCGCCCGATATACGTGGCACGCTGCCTCACAAGAGTGTTGTTTAAATTTGATGCATCATACTCATGCTTATAGTTTCAATGTGTGAAAATGTTTAGGGCTTAGAGGCTGAAACCTTTGAAAAGTCAGATAGGAATTTCTAAGAACTAGGGTGAGTGTTGATAAGATATTTCGGGATTGTGAGT
Source organism: Tetrastigma voinierianum (assembly GCA_016808115.1). Lineage (NCBI taxonomy): Eukaryota > Viridiplantae > Streptophyta > Magnoliopsida > Vitales > Vitaceae > Tetrastigma > Tetrastigma voinierianum. Next base: position 4,134 of record JAEQBH010000679.1, on the reverse strand, counting down.
TAGAGATCTCAGGGATTCTGCTCATGGTGGACCTTTGGGTGATGGACATATCGGATTATGATGTCATTCTTAGCATGGATTGGTTGACGGCACACCGAGTCATCATTGATTGTGATAGTAGGAGGATTACCGCCTACACACATGATGGTTTTGTGTTACGTTTTAGGGGGATAAGCATGATGCTTTACCCCAGACCGTACACAAATCCAAGTGGAGTGGACTATTGATGGGTTAGCTAGCAAGCCTAGCCCTAGAGGATGAGGGGAGATTGGATTTGAGCTTACCTCGGGTGGTTTGTGAGTGAGATGTTTTCCTGACAGCTATCGATTTACCCCAGATAGGATGTGGAGACTTTATTGTCATAAGCACTCGTACATCGCCCATATCTACAGGATGGCACCTATGGAGTTGTTGTGAATCTACAGTCCTGAATCAAGTGCAGGAATCATTGACAAGGGTTTTATTAAAACCAAGCACTTCACCATGGGGCGCCCCGTTCTCGTTTCTGCGAAGAAGATGGATAAAACCTCCTTCAACTCATGCATAGATTTGATGCATACTGGAACAGTGGTTACTGGCCAAGAATCGATATCCATTTATCGAGGATTGATGATTTATTTGATCACCGAAAGTGATGCGAGTCTACCTAAGATGACTCTTCGTATCGGCTTATCATCATTGAGAGTGCCGGTGAGACCGATAGACCCAAGACGTTGAGCCGACACCGTATGGGCATTTCGGGAGTTCGCGTTGATGCCGCTCGTCACGTAATGCAATCGACAATATTCATGGATCTTATGACAAGGTATTTGGCCCTATTCGATCAGCTTTGTCGCGGGTCTTTGCCGACTACATCTTGATCTACTCCACCGGTAGGATCATGAGGATCATTTGCAATCTGTTCTCCAAGCACTCGTGGACCATCAATCGATGCCAAGTTCGTGAAGTGCCAGCTCTTGACACGAAAGACTTTGGACACGCCGTGTCTACCCAAAGGGGCCGCAGACCTGAGGTCAGCTCTATGAGTCGGGAGAGGCCGAAGTCAATCTTCGAGATATGCGCTTAGACCATGGTACAGCAGAGGTTCATTGAGGATTTCTCCCACCAGCGTCTTATGACTAGATCAACTCTAAGGGGAGGGTTGTTTAAGTGGGATGACTGTGTGAGAAGGCATTCAGAATTTAAAACAAGGCTTACTACAACTCCTTATTCGATAGTCCCTGAATAGGGATGTAGGTATTACCTGGGAATTATGATGCCTCTAGGGACTAATCGGGATGTGTCTTGATAAAAACCGAGAGGGTCAGGAGCTTATGGTCCCACAGCCAGCAACTGATGTAATTTATTCTATACTTGATCCGGAGTTGAGGCCATTGTCTTTGCCTTAAAGATTTGACGCCACTACTTGTATGGTGATCAGTTTGAGGTATTTTCATACCACAAGAGTCTGAAGTATATTTTCACACAACGAGAACTCAACATGAGGCACCGTAGATGGATGGAGTATTTGGAGGACTATGACTTCACTATGCATTACCATCCCGTGCGGGTAGTGGCCAATGCACCTACCGAAAGCCGCAGAGCACCGCTAGTGTAGTTTCCCAAGAGTGGCAGATGTTCGAGACTGTGGGACAGTTTAGACTGCATTATAGTGATCAGGCTCAGGAAGCGTTAGAGAGTTTGGTGGCTACACCATCCCTATTGAGCAGAGTGATTGAGTTCCTAAAGGTGACATGCAGATAGGTGTCCATCAATGTGATCAGCATGCATGTATCAAAGACGGTCAAGCCATTCACACAAATGGTAGTGTCTTCTTTATATAGGGACGGGTTGTGGTCTCGACCGCCATGAGAGAGAGATTCTCGTGTGGAGCTCCACTATTCCCGATGATCAGGCATCTGGGATGGCACGAAAATGTACCGTGATCTCGCTGCTGCGACATTATCGAGCGGATGAAGTGGAGATCGCTGAGATTTTGTTCAACCATGTCTCACGTGTCGCACAGGTGTTGCTGGGCCGAGCATCGTGCCAGTAAGGCAATCTGCCCACAGGTTATGGAAGTGGAGCATGCCACGATGGACTTTTTGACCCATCTTCTTCCATTGACAACGATGTAATAAGATGCCGTGGTGGGTGATTATGGACTACCACCGAGTCAACACATTTTCTAGCAAGTATGATGACCTCATACACCGAGGAATTCCGTTTGGCCAGACATTCGAGAACTTGTTCTGGCCATAATGGAGTGCCGCCTCTATCGACGGACAAGGACCCTGCACCACAAAGACACTTTCGAAGAGTTTCCAAAAGGCCATAGGGACACAATTGACAATGAGCATTGTGTTTGATCCGTAGGCAGATGGTTAGTCGGAGAGGACCATACAACCATACAAATTTTAAAGGACATGTGTCCTGGATCATAAGGGTCGCTGTGAGGAGCACTTACCCTTAGTGGAATTCGCTTACAACAACAGTTATTAAGCGAGCATACAGATGGCACCCTATGAAGCTTTATATGGGAGGCCATGTCGATCCCCTATTTGTTAGACAAAGGTGGGAGAGAGTTCTATCACTGGTCTGGATCTGATTAGAGATAATTCCTGAGAAGGGTTTGATACAAAGCGCTCTTACGCTTTAAAGCCTACGTAAAGCTACGCCAACAGACGACACATCGAGCGCTCTGTAATTTATTGGCCAGATTACGCCTTCTCAAGGATGCCTAAGAGAGGAGGTCGTTGCCAAAGAAGTGGGAAGCTAGCCGAGGTATATCAGCCCTCGAGATACCGAGAGTATACGCTTGTTTATCGATTAGCGCTACCGCATAGTTTATCATGTGTTCACGAGGTGTTCCACGTCTCCATGTTCTAAGTATACTCCGGGATCTAAACATGTAAAGGGATTAGGGAGGGATTGTTGTCGACATAAATAGCATAAGACCTTCGAGGAGGGACTGGTGCGTATCATGGATAGCGTCAGGTTTTACGATTCAAGACCATGCGGCTAGTGAAGGTGTTGTGGCAACACCGACGAGTGGAGGAGGCAACTTGTGAATGCGAGGACACGATGCGGGCCACCTATCCTATTTGAGGATGAATGTGTGTTTGTCTAATATTGGAACTAGAATAACTATTTTATATGCATGTGTTTGTGTGTGTGAATTTTAGGGACAAAATTCTTTTAAGGGGGGAAGAATGTAAAACCCGGGAAAATTAGAAATTTTCAAAAATGGAAAAATGATAATAATAATAATAATAAATTTCCATAATGGTTCAGGGAAGCCTAGAAAATTTTGTAGATCTCGATGATGAAACTAAGTCATACAAGTAAATTCGCCGCTTAAATCTAGTGACCTAGAAAATTTCGTCGAATTTTGAGACAATTGGAATTTTTATGAGTTTCTGGGTTATAAGTCACTAGTAACTCTAGGGATGAGATTTTTATGAAAATCTCGGAAGTCAAGAAATGGCTTGAGCTAAGTTCATTGCAATTGAACTCGAAAATAAATAAATTGTTTCAGGTAGAACACTGAAGAGAGATGGACACGTGGTGCAATGTGAGCTATGTATCCAAATTTTATAAATTAAAAAAAAAAAAGGAAAGAAAAGGATGAAAAGAAAAGGGAAGTAAAAAACAAAGGAAAACAAACGGGCGAAGTGAGCATGAAGGAGAAGAGAGAGAGAGAGAGAAAGGAAAAAAAAAGATTTTTCACTTCTCTCTAAGATCTACGGAAATCAGACCGTAGGTTTTCGTTTGAGCAAAAGGCAAAGTCGGTCCACACATCGAGCTACACGTGGTACAAAATTCAAGTTTTGTCAAACTCGAAGGTGGGAATTTTCCTTACTTTGAATATTTCACTTAAAAGCCATTTAATGGCTTGTGTGGTTTTTGAGGCCATGAGAGTCGTGAGTTCGGGCCTCCCAAAATCGTGGACCGAGGGTAGGAATTTTTAGAATTTTCGAGATCGTTGATAGTCCGCTGAATTTATGGGATCGTTGATAGTTCATGCCTAACTTGACGGTTGACAATTCGGGACAGATTTTCTGAATCGTTAAGCAATTCCGACTGTCGAGGTTTGGCTTTGATCCCGACGCATGTCTTCGCAAGTTGTTGTGTGTTTTGATCACAAGAATTTGT